>DWGJ01004984.1:0-10910 GCA_018246895.1 Aspitha aspitha aspitha
CGAGATAGGACAGTCTCGGTCTCCCCTGGCACCTACGTCCGTCAACACGCGCATTGTATATCTGTTTCGTCATTTTTTCATCATCCATTCCCTCCACATGCCCGAACCATCGGAGCATTCCCTTTCTCATTTTTACACCGATGCTCTCGTTCACACAAAGCATCTTTCGTACATCAACATTTCGAACGCGGTCGGCGAGAGTCAATGGATGGCGATGATGTGATGAAACTCATAATCATGGACATGTATCTCCCTAAATATGTGCTTATTCTGCAAATATGCTGTTTTAAACGCTGCGTACCATATAATTTGTATAATAATAACAATAATTGGTAAAAATCCCCTCTAAGCGTCATACTCGTATGTGTAGTTGAAACCAAGCTAAACGACTAAATTTAAGCTCGGTTTAATGAAAGATAGATAACTTCAGTTGATAAAAACGTAAATAGTGACATTAACCGGCATTACCTACATTATTTACCGTCAAGTGAGGTTATAGGGATTACGGCCTTTTCACGGTGTCCAATTAGATTTTCTGACGTAACGAGATTATTGAGGACCCTTTGAGTTAGCGATTCGCTGAAAACTTAAGGAATTCCATCACGTACAATTGTAACTTAATTATGTAGGTACTCGTCCGTCGTCCATACAGGCTTTTATAAATAAATGCTTTTAGTTACCATTGTTACCATTCTTAACATATATGAATAAAATGGAGTATTTGGAGACTGTAGAAAATTTACATGCAAAGAGAAACATTAAACGCTGAAAAAGCTATAAGGTCGGATACTATGTATTAGATCAAGGATTTGAATAGGCGTAAAAACAATGCAGATAAAATGCGCAGTCATCTATGTAATTTACAGTAGGTTGGTACCTACTGCGTGTTTAATGTTAAGGTATTTTTTTAATATTTGTTTAGGTCTTTTTTGCCGTTAGTCGATGTTAGAGTATTGTTCGTATTTTCACAAGATGTAATCAAATTACTAGAATTTTCTTTTCTTTACTTGTGCTGGAGGATTTTTCAATGTAACATTATACTTATAAATTATTTATCGTAACGGCCAGTATGATGCTTTATTGATAACCACTCCCAATACCTTACTAATATGGACATTGTGATAACATTTTCTATCTACATGTATACGTTGATACTGCAGCGATACACTCAACTATTATCATATAACTCACGTTTAACAATATAGACCTGTGGGTATATTAAACCACGTGGGCAAGTCTTAAAATAAACGATATCTGTGCCATTATGCGGTTTCGTACGTAACCCGAGTGAGTACCGAGTTACATGAAATGAACCGTATAATGTGACACGATAACGTACTCAACATTATTGCTACGAGCGGTTGTTCACAATGCCACCGATATGTACAAATAGTACACGTTACATACGTCATGACAAACATCAAACGCCGCTCATCCTCCGACTACACCACGATTTATCAATGTAAACCTATTCGGACGGGTACTTGGCAAGCGTTCCATGTATACGGTCGAAAGGGCGTCATTTTAAACGGCCGTAAATAAGCGTATTAAAGAAAACTTCAATTTACCAGCGGATACACAGTTTTTCTTTCGTAAAGAGACTGTCGTCAATCTCTGAGAAGTCATCAGCTTTCTCGACCAAAAGACTTTCAATTAGTCAAAAATAGGACAAAAAAGAAGATCATGTCATACGCATTCATGTTCCCCTCTTATCTTCAGAGCGCATTACCAAGCTACGGGTACAATAGGACTGCGTGAAATGGTTCTAGTAAATATTTGTCAATTATATTATAAAGTTAAACATATTCTCTCATTAGTCGTAAGCAACTTAGACGGGTATATTTTTATGTCAATCGACTTCCGCAAAGTATCATCCGAGTACAGCTATCTAGGCTAATTAGTTTCTTTTCAGGCTAGACAGAAAATAGCTTTAACGACCTGTAGTAGAATCTATGCTGACAATTTTTCTTCCCGTCTTAAGCATAAGCTATAATTATGATTGTATAAATGACGCTTTCCATATTCGAGTATAGAACTAGATTAACGTGGTCTTTGACTATATCTTGAAAGTTCTCGGTGAGGGTACCAAGCATGGAGCCAAGGGTAACACAAAAAATTATTCCGTCGTATTATAAGAAAACAACACTCCGCGACGAAATTAACTTCAAGGATTTTTATAAAAGTCATTGACATTGGAAGAAAAATAGACGAAATGTTTCGTGAAGTAAAACTCCCAAGGACATAAAATGAAAAACATGGCTATACAGTTAACGTTCGAACAAGGAAAGGAAATTTCATGTAAAATGTAGTCAAAAATACGACACTTAATTGATAAATTAATAATGAAACGTTGGTGTATTTATATTAAAAGGAAAGCACAAAAAGCCAGGGACTGCTTATGAAACTCTCTTCCATTTCATTCGATTACAGGAGGCATGGATTGATCTATATCAACCCCCCTCCCTTCCTCACCTGTCTTTATAATTGGATGCCATCGGTTTGTAGGTGCTTGACTCCTAGCGGATTTCCATCATAGATTCCAAATAAATTCCAGGGAATAACAATAGCCTATCGCGCTTATCATTTTATTGGGGCTTTACGCACGCAAATGCCAAACTTTACGTTGGCTTGATTTGAATACGTCATCATCATGCCTGGTCATGGACGTTGCGTGCGGCTTGGTCCGTGGCAACGCTTGATGGAGTTTAATGAGTTCTGAAAAATATAAATATAACATCGTATCACGTACGCACTGTGTGATGATAGCAACTATTTGGCAAAATTGTCAGCTGAACGAAGCCCTAACAACAACAGTTTTTTTTAAGAATCCGGTGAAGTTGCCAATAATTTAATTTCTGTTTCGACGGTGACGTTATATTTAAATACGTAATAATTTTTTCAATTCTGATCTATCGGAAACTAAATCACATGTATAACTTGATTACTGTAATATGTGTGACTATCTACGACCCAATAGTCCAGTATGATCATTACATAAACAAAACAATTTAGGGCTACGCATGGAATGCTCGTGGGCTCACATTATGTCAATGACATTGACAATTTGTACCACTTAAACTGTCAACGTAAACGATATATATGTACGTCCTATTTTTCCGGTGAGTTATTTTTGGGACTGTTTATAAGGTACACACTTATCATCAAAGAAGGCGGATCCCATATTATGCTAATCCGAACACACAACTGTGTGAATGGATCGCAGATGAATAGAGACATTTCCTTTGACGGCATAGTAACGGCCTCATTGGAAACTAGAACACCAGAACAATACTACGGAAAATAAAAAGCAATAGCAGTATTCCTTACACTTAGTGTTCTGATAATGACGAATCTTGTTCAGTCTTTTCTCCATCTGTACGATTTGCTTCCATAACATAAGGTATCCTACTGTAAGCTTAGGAGTGATTTTTAGCGAGTCTATGAAATATGGGCGGATGAAAAGGTATACATACTTGAAAATAAAATGTTTACGAATGAATTAACGTTAATCTTCTTAACAAAATATCGTGATATTTTCATCAATAATCTCTTCATTATCCGATATAATGTTTCGTAATTATGTATTTATCAAACTCATACTGAATAACGCTTTCTCACACCGCATTTAAGCAGTTACACCGAGATTGCAGTGTACGAATTTATTTTCCACTATATATTTTTTACACTTCGTAATGTTCACGCGTCGCTCATAAATATTCGTGGCCACCTTGAACTTGAACGCTGTATTACCCGAATAAATAGGCACGCAAATAGACACTATCTGATTCATCTGTTGTATATTTTTCATTGGCGCTACGAGAACTTTCTATTTGTTCGCTACACTAATAAGCTTATTTCTTTATTGTATTTCGGCCCTTATTTTTTAATTGTAACGCGGTTTCCACTTTGTCGCGTGCTCAAATTAATGTTTCCTGTTTGTATACGATCTGTTTAAAATTGTCTCGAAAAACTTGAAAAGGGCAAAGGTTTGCACCGAATTATTCAACACATTTCTTGACTTCTTCATTTTAGATGTTCAATTGCAGGCAACCACGACACTTAAATTAATTCCCTACACGTATTTGAAGTTCAATCTGGCTTCTGGGAAATTTAAATCCGAATCGCTTATCATTTGCAAATAAAGAACTTGTCTTTTCGCGCGGTTGAACTACAAAGTGGCAGGAAATGATGCGCCGCCCTCGCATCCGGAACATCGCGCCGCTTACGTACAAGTGTCTACTCCCAAATAAATTGTTCGAGCGATCACAATATAGGCAATCGGACGAGACACTGTACGACACTAGAAATATTATCTAGTGTCGTACAGTGTCTCGAGTCAACCGGCATTTAAGTGTATCAATAATGTCACTAACGAGTCCGACTCAGATCCCGACGCAATGTCAGACGTGTCACCTTTTACGAAAATATGGGTTATAAAAACGTACGAAAACAACCCACTGAAAATAGACGATAATAAAGTATTTTGAATTTCTAATAAATTCAGATTGGTATGCAGTTGTGGCCGCCTCGATTCACGACGGGAGCTAATATTGCTACGAGTAGACTAGTAAAGAAATTGTTTTCGACTCGAACAATTTTTGAATTCAACTATTATTTGTACCGTGAGTTCGGCAATCGCAATCTAAAACTTGTCGCTTCGTACAGAGCTTAATTCACGTTTTGTTCATGTTTCCTTTTTCCGGTGACGTCATAGAAGTCACCGGTGACGTCATAGCGGCCAGCAAATTACGAGATTTGTTAAAAATAGAACGTTTTATGAGTATCCAAATAAACCGCAGCGATACAGCGGATCTGTAGAAGATAATATATGACTTATTAAGATATTCTGGATTTAGATCAACATCGACATGGTTGCATTTAAAATAAGCGCTCGTTCTATTTCCATAACAATTTGTTGACGTACCTATAAATCCAATTGTTTGTTAAGAAAAATTAAACATCCTTGCTAAACGTTGGATAGAAACCTTAATAAAATAGTACGCAGTAGACGTCCTTTTGTCCTCGTCGTTTCAAAGGCTCTTTGCAATTTTTATTGCTCTACAATCAGCCGGTCCTCGTGTAAATTGTACTTTAGCAATATTGCGACGATATTTATCGATTGAATGAGAAAAAAGATTCAATTTACTGTTGTATTGTGTAAAAAATAATAGTAGAAATGGATTTTGCTAAATTTTTGAATTTAGCTATGTAAATGAAGTCCCCGTCAACCGCCATAATGAAACCAAACAGTTTAACAAGAAAGCATCTTTTACTTACCTAGCTTAGGATATGGACGCTTTGTCGCTGTTAAATCATGATGTTATCAAATTAGAGCCATTAACAAACTGGAACAATTTATCAGGAGATAACTTATAAAGTCACGAATAGATCTATGCTAGTTTTCATTGTCATTAAATAATAACTTTTTGGAATTCTGAGCACCTCGATGAATGCTCTAAAATAATTTATATTCATTGAGTATTCATATTTATAGGCAAAAAATGAAAGGCAATGGGGATGGACTCACACAGACAGCTCGCTCTATTTCCTCCGTTGTGTTATTAGGTAGCGGACCGGCCGAATATAATACGTGCCTAGCGGTACGGATCCCGCATTATTCACATTCCTCGTTCAATAGGTTTATTCAAATCAAGCGTATCTATCCCTTCTACACTGTCCAAACTCACAGAAAAACACACATCGAATTCCATTTGACATTTACTTTGCTCTGCTACAGCACTTATGTTGAAGATGTTTGACACTCCACGAGATGTACGCACTTTTCGGTGTTTTCCCGTTGCTTCGAGTGGCAAATAAGCAAACGGACCACCTAGTAGTGAGAAAATATAGTGTGGTTGTCTATTAACTAACTGCATTGTTAAATACTCTTTATGCGTTTTTGGAACGAAGTTCCTTACGGCAGGCTTGGCGGAGATAGGTATTTATTATCAGTGTTTGGTTTGGTCATCGATATGACCTAAAATTCAAGTTATGTTATTTTAAAAAAACATAAATTACTTATCCAGAAGGGCCATCGCTTCACTATTTCTGCTTTCATTGTTGTGTTCTTGTTTGAACGGTATTCGAAGAGCGGCATTCCGTTTTCAATCCTTAGGAATAGCTACGAACCGGCATTCTAATTGTGATCAGTCTTCGTATTCAAAACAAAACACGACATGACATCGAGGTTGTCGCTAAAATAACCATGTCTAAAGACTGACCCTACGTTCACGAAGTTAATTTAAAGGAATCAGAGAGTCTTAGTACTCGTACAATTGCTTTATAAGTTTTACAATTGGATCTGAGCTATTATAAGCTACGCGTAAATGTTGCTTTTGAGAGTCCAAAAGTGAAGGTTAATATTAAGCTCTTTAGAAGCTTGTTAGGTTTAAGTTATTGTTCTCAATAATATTTCTCTCTCGTTGTGTCATAAAAAAATTTCTTCTGAATGCTTTCATATAGATGTTACCTGTTATCCAATTATTTTATGGGCCTCGATATGTTTGTTGAAAAAATAGCTGGATATTACTTATTTAATAATACATTTAGAAATATTTATCATTCACTTTTGCCTTTTCACGCTAGTCACGCTTATTTTAGTTTTAATCATGATTATATTTTATGTTATTTTTATTGTAATAGAAACAACACGCTAACCCTATAACAGTACATTGACCGGCTGTATTTAAATACAGATTGTTCAAAACTGTATTAATTGTTACAAGATATTTACATTTTGATCCTAGTATTTAATCACAGGGGTCTCTGGTTCAAGTTCCTAGAAAAGGATACGCATATTTTCGCCGGCTTCTTTTGCTATATTGATTTTTAATACGAATATGCTTATTTAGTAACCAAGTTATAGCGATTTTGGGTCTTTTTGCTCAGGCTAAGATTTTTATAATATGTAGTTCAAATTACTAAGTACTGTACGTTATTCTACTTTAGGTAGTGTACATTTCACTAAGTTATCTAATTTTAAAAAGTTACAACATAATGTGTGCAGTGGTTACGTAAATGTAAAATTTGTACGCCATAGCTGGATTTGGTACACATTATTATTATTAAATTCTGTAAAGTTATTGTTACAGTATTTAGTAAGTAGATACTTCTGGCGTTCATAATTCATCAAGCGGAGTTCACTCGGCGAGCTCGCTCCCTGCATTCAAATTCGCCTTTGACAAATTTCACCCGAAAACGTTTCGTAACGAAGTTCAAGTACGCGTCGCATTCACGCAATTCTCTTGAAACACGCGAAATTGAGAAATATCCCCGAAAACGCTCCGAGTTATTACGAGTGATCTCGCTCTGCCCCATTGAAGGGCGATGTCGGTTGACGCCACTTTTGTTTGAACTACTCGAACAGAAACAACACGTAATGTTACAAGTTATTTGTGTTTCGACATAATATTTATGTGGCGTCAAGGCATTTCTTATCTGGCTCCAAAGTCCTACAGAACTACCTATAATATGTATCAAAGTACTTGTCGGCACATCGATTTTCTATTACTCTGTCTGTGTTCAAATTTCTTTGTTCTCTAAGTATACAATATCGTAATAAAGTATGAAAAAATACGACGATTTATATTTGGCAATCAAAATACACGCGTTGCTAATGGTTCCAGTCATTCATTCCTGTAAAGAGCGTGTTCTTCTGCTTTTGACACCTTTAAATTTACCGTTAATTTAAATCGAAATAGTGGTTGGATCGCACTTAGAACATTCCATAGAGCAAAAATGATACAGGAAAGAATGCATTTGTCTATTAGTCATACATTTCTTCAGGCGGACATTTGTAACAGCTATCATTATGCACCGCGGGTTAAAAATAGGTAAACATGTTACAACTATACATACAGAAGCCATATCAACCAAGTAACGTTGACTATTATTAATAATATATTGTTTTCCCGTTCAAGTACATATTTGTATAGATGTCTCTCAAACAAACTGTCTACCTGCTAAAACTATGTCTGGGAATTAATTTTCATACTTTGCCTAACGTTTACGCGATATAGCGGTGGTTTTGTCTACACAATGATTTGTGTATGGCCTTCAACAGATCAATTTATCAATCTTCTATTATATAAAAATGAATGTTTGTCTGTATGTCCTTTATAGAATCGTAAACTATGCATTGGATCAATCATATAGCTATAGCATATGATGATCTTTAGCAAAGTTGTTGTGCATGAGCCCGCCAAGGTTTCTGAGTTGGTACGACCAATTTTCGATAGATGGCGCCACTGTCATTCCAATGTATTTATTTTAGTTGGTGGCGTAGCAACGCGCGCAGGTTACAACTTACAGGTAGTGTTTTATAATAAAGCAAAATTCATTGTCACAATACAACTCACATAATCGCTATGTTATTATAACGTTATTATATATGTTCCTACTTGCTTTCTAATTTTAAAATCGATCACAAATACTTAACGTCGATATTTTAATGTATTTTTTTTTTAACAAGTTGAAGAAATCCGTATAATGCTAATTAATCCCACAGACAAAAGGGCTCGGTCCTTAATTGTC
This sequence comes from Aspitha aspitha aspitha, assembly GCA_018246895.1. Taxonomy (NCBI): domain Eukaryota; kingdom Metazoa; phylum Arthropoda; class Insecta; order Lepidoptera; family Hesperiidae; genus Aspitha; species Aspitha aspitha. The sequence continues at coordinate 8,533 of DWGJ01004984.1, forward strand.
TGAACTCAGCGGTATATGTGGTGAACATGAAGCTCCATATAACGGTGATACTGTGAACTGTTCACTATTGGAAAATACTAGTTCTAAACAACAGCATTGCATTCGGTCAATGACCTTAGTGATATGGTATGGTACATAAATTATTTGCAACACTCCATCTCCAAATAGACTTGGCGAATAGGCTATTCTTTTTTAAAAAGCTCCGAACCCTAGGCAATACTATAGCGTCCACTGACACTCGTAGATAATATCGCGTGCTCGAGAGAAGGCAGATAACAAGCGGCGAATTTTACGACCTCACTCAATTGTTACGAGTATGTCGCCTCCGGAGCATTCAGCGCAAACCGGACATATCCAGCGCCCAGCTTAAATATAATGCTGCTAAATGTGTTATAGTTCATAAATACAGCTAGCAGCGGCAATAGTTTATCAGTTGTGCGGTTACCGTAACTCACGCATTTCATTGCCTAATTTGGAATCAATAATAGATCCCACATTTATTGTCATTAATAGAACATCCGCTAACTGCTCCTTAAATTGAGAAGAGAACAGTGTAATCTAATGTGAAATTTAAACAGCTCATACACGATGTTACTTTTAAGTTTTTGGAAATTTGGTATACCATTTCAGAAACACCGTACGCAAAATATAAAATAGTAGATACTTTCATTTTAACGTTCATTATTATTGGAGATAAAATAATTAGAAATGGCAACAAGGAGCGACGAAGTGTGCAAGACCGAATCACGAACTAAATCAAGATGGGAGTGTTATTTCGTTAATTTTCCGTCTTTGCCCTTTGTCGAGAGAACTCAACGAAACACGCATAAATTTTGCCTTAAAATTCCTTTGCAATAGGCGCACTTTATCGTCCCACTGAATGTTCTACTCCGATTTATTATGTCTCTCGGGCGCCCGCATCGTCGAATTTATTCCGTTCGCGTAACTCGCTTGCCGCAATGGTAACCATGAATTGAAACAACACACTCGTAGATAGCCGACATTTTTTGTTTATTCATACTCTCACTTTACGAATAATGCCTATTAGTAACAAAGTAAACATTACTGAGGGTCGCTTGATATTAATCCCCGTCCCGACTGTAAAAGTCCTCAATTCCGTGTGTTTATATTCTGCATGAAAATATTACAAGTGTTTATCAGAAACCTGAACTTGTTTTTTTCATTTTCATTTTATTTATTTACTTTAATTTATTATAGGTATAAAAAATATGCATGCGTTTCACTGCGGGCTCATCTGATGGTAAGTGAGGTGCAGTCTAAGATGGAGGAGTTTATTAATCATTGTTTTTATCATTCATACCCATCACCTTTAAATTCCTTTCCCTATCTTGTCAGAAACGAAATAGATCAGTCCGCATTCGGATATTATGAACAGAACCAATACTCCTCTACTTGTCCATTGTTGTCTTTTATACAAATAGCCCAGCCATACCTATATAAATATATTGTCACGCTTAATTTGATATAACCAATTGTATTTTATGTTGTGTTTCCCATATCTCCATGTCCAAGGTGGAACATTGCGTAGGTATATTTTTTTACCAACTCAGGGACGCGTTAATTGGTTTATGTAAATGAGAACACCTTTTAATCCTGTACTACCTTCCCACCTTCTCACAAGTAGCTACTTTTGATTTTAAGTCCGCACAATACCTTAAATTCTTTACTCTTTTTTTATTCAGCCCTGGCCTTGTCTTTTAAGGTAACATATTCAAAGCTCAAAGATAAACAACCTAATTTTGGTCGGTGCGAATTTTACGTCATAAATTTCATAAGTAACGCAACGTCACAAACGTTTCGTTTACTCAAGTATTCGTCTATACGCTTTATTGTATACTACTGGACCCGATTTCGTCCGGGTACAATATATCTATCTTAAGTAGATATTAAACACTGGATCCCTTAACCTTGAGCGCCACCCCCGCCACCTCTGTCCGCCATCATAATTATTTTCTCGTGCAATGAAAAGGACTTTTTTAATTTACTTGACGTAACTTTAACTAATCTATGTATGTCCGAGTTTGTGTACATAATATCCGAGTATAGCATGTTCCTATCTGGAATAATGTAAGTACCTTTCTAATGGTATAAAATTTTTACAAATGTATGCAATGCTTTCAGAGATTACTTCTGTGAATATACATAATCTCACAAAATTCGTACTCTCTCCTTACAATATTAGCATAGATGTTTGCTTAATTCAAGCAAGGTATTCAGGATTAATGCTTATATGCTTTTCTTTCGTACAATGTTACGAAATTTTACATATACGAATGATACGTCAGTGCTCCTTTTTAATGTCGAAATAATGTACTTATTTATGTCTGGGATACAAGTAGTAGAATTTAAAAAGACAT
>DWGJ01004985.1:0-10909 GCA_018246895.1 Aspitha aspitha aspitha
CTATTCGGGGCGGAGAGGAATCCAACGAATCAAAAATCATGAAAATTGGTAAAGCAGATCTCGAGTTATAAGTGTTGCAACAAACCCGACTTTCTTTTATATATATAGATGTAATCAAGCAAGTATAATTACATTTAACTACAATTTGTAAGTTATTGTATAGTTTGTATACAAAAGTAGACATCACACAAAATGAAAAATGTATTTCGTTTTATCAGCTAACATTGTTTGCGCTAAACAAAGTTAATTACTCCATGTTGATAATAAATGTACCAGCCGTTATCTCAGTTTTATTTTCCAGGGCAAAAACAAGGAAATTATGTTGAGCACATCCCTTAGAGGGCGCTCGAGTGTCCTAGAGACCTTTATAGGAAAATCAGACTGATACGACAACGCCTCTTAAAATTCTACCAAGTGATCGATGATGATGATGATGATGATGAAGTACTAACCACAAGTCTTATACAGTGTTATAGATTTATCATATAGGTATACGAGTAGTGATATTTCTATATGAATAGTAATACAACATTACAATCAATGTACCTACCTACTATGTGGTTTGGAATTGTGAACATAATAATTGGAATTAAGGTTGGTAATAAATTAAATACTGACAATATTAAAGTTATAACCAAATAAATGCACTACAGAAATCAATACCCTATATTATAGTGCAAAATAGGTCTGTAATTACGAGTAATTAATAAGACCATTGGAATTTTTCGAAAAGTACCAATTACTACTTAATTAAACATTTACGAGTACCTGTAACTACTGTAATCATATTTTTAAATTTTCTATCTAATAAGGTATTAAATACTGGAAAGATTTTTTTATGTAATAATATATTATTTAATAATGAAAAAATGAAATTTAATTTTCTATATGATTTATTAATAGTAAATAGACAATAATTCATTCATTTTTATTTTATAAGAAAATCGTTTGTAAACTAATATGATATAACATAAAAGTTAAACATTTTCTACATTATTATGGATATTATGTGCGGTATTTTAATACGTAGTTGGAAGAATTAGCGCGTCAGTGGGGAAACTAACGAACTGTGCGTTGCGTAGCTAAATGTATAGCCTGCAGTGATTGCTCAGTGAACTAGCCCTAGTCAGGGGTTCCCTAGGCGACGTACCAGTCTATTTTGAAACACAAATCTGTTTTACTTTTTAACTTTCATACAATTTTACCCACGAGCGGATTAGCAATGGAAATTAGATGCTTTTGCTAACCTTACCATGCTTAATATTAAAATAGAATAAATTTTTATCGAACATCAATCAAAGAGCGGTGGTTAAATTAGAATAGATTAACAACACTTCAATGTGCAAACGTTTCATAAAGCAACAAAATCTATACTAATATTAAAAAGCTGAAGAGTTTGTTTGGTTCAACGCGCTAATCTCAGGAGCTACTGGTTCGAATTGAACAATTATTTTAGTGTTGAATAGTCCATTTCTTGAGGAAGGCTATAGGCCAAACATCACGCTATGACATATAGGAGTGGAGCAGCAATGATAAATGTTGTAAAAACGGGAAAATATTGATTTATATTCGGCTTATTCAAAACTGTAGTGGACCCTTGCCCACTTTCTAAATACATAGAATGAAGACTTAAATCTGCGTGGACAGTGGGCGGTGTAACGATCTGTGTGAACTCTGCGTCGCTAAACGCATGGCCTACTGTTATTGCTCAATGAACAATGAAGTCGGAAGTTCCTGTATGACATACTTATATATACTTCAACACATATAACATCATGTGACATTCTAAAGTCGATTGTGGTTTGATGCTGCTGTTATCTGCTAGCAACCATATCTAACTTAGGTACATTTCTATAGCTATGGTTAGTATTGGGAACAGGATTGTTATTAACATTAGTCAGTTAGAAGTGGTTATCCCTAGTTTTATTGTAAATGTAATATAGTCTGTCACTAAATGAAGATGCAGCTTTCTAATGGTAAAAGAATTTTTGAAATCGGCCCAGTATTTTTGTGTGAAAACATTAGAAACATATTTATGTACAAAGGTTTCCTCTTTACAATATTAGTATGGATATCTTCAGTCGATATGTAGAATTAGTTATAGGAGTAGAGAAGCAGGGGCAGTAGGGGACCGCTAATGAACTGTGCGAGAGCTATATGCGTATACATGTACATAAGGTACAATTGTAAACTATGCCTCGCAAAGTTAACCCCAGACCTTAGTACGTGACTTCATTATTGTCTGCCAATATTCGGATGATTTTCGCGTTTTAAAAACATGTGCAAATAATTGTTACATTCGAAAACGAAAACTCTTTTGAGCTTCGGGTAATATTTCGATTTTAACGCTAGCAAATATTTCTATAACACGCACGAATTGTAAATCTACATCCGGGTTTTTTGCCCTGAACAAAACATAGTTAAAAAGATATAGAAACTCATACTGAAGTGTACCTACAGTATAATTTGTGAAGTAAGCGAAATTTGGTTATAAATTTTATATTTCAATTTACTTATTAATTTCTAGCCAGTTAACCAGTCACCTATAAAACTACATAGCAATAAAACTATGAACTATTTAGTAATTAATAGATAGAAATAATTATTTTCATGTTCGACAATAAATCTTTATTAACGTAGAACGTACAATTATTAGAAATAACACAAAATATAATTAACAAGCTTTTTATTTCATGAAATTAAATATGCGTTAAAATAAACAATGGTTCACTTTGAACATTCATTCCAATTTTAAATTTTGAAAACGTGCGTCATTAAGAAGAAAATACATAAGTATATTTTATTTTAAATGAGTAAAAGCACTGGAGTCCGAGGCATTTGAGTAGTAAGGGTGTCGCGTTATGCGTGGCCACGCGCGATCTTACCGCGGTATCGCTCTGAACTATGAACGCACCGCTTATTCGCGCGTTGCTTTACATAATAGTATGCTCTCAGTTTGGCCCCTATCTACCTTCATAACATTTGTTTACTATATGTAAACGTCTGGGTATTAGGCGGTGAACTGTGAAATGTGACGTCACACTTCTAATTTTAATTTTAACTTTAACCTAGCGCCTTCATACTTTAAGGTGTACATATTTTATGTGTTGTATCCAAAAAATTGTTTTGTAGCAAATTCTCAGAATGCCTAAATGACGAATTTAATTAGTTTTGCCTCTTTTGTTAATGAATTTAAAAAAATTGAAATAAATGCACATTTTTAAAGTAGCAACACTGTGGTGTAATAATCTTAAGAGGTTTCACAGCTTGTGCGAGTTCAAAATTCCGGTTTAATACAGTAATACAATAAATAAATAAAATGAACGCATTCGGTTCGTGTTGTATGCATGGTAAGGGTGCATCAACGCACCCCTCACGCACTTACGCACACTTATGCACATAACACTGTGCGTGTGTGGTGATGCTGGGTCGCTATTGGTCGGGCAGTTCGCGTTCTACCGTAGTGTGCGTACCTGTATTACTGTACAAACGAGGTCGTATACGTGTAGAGTTATTTATATTGTGCGTTCTAGGTTGTATGAATTAGTTGCGTGCATTGGGGTAGTCTTCGCTAGGAAAAAGTATTGATTTGTACGTGGCTCGCACAGTTTTGTGGAGCATTTGCAAACGGATGATGACCGTGGGTGAATTATTTTTGTTCACATTCATAGTATGTAGTTCAGGTTATAACATTAAAAATACGTGCGTACAAAATTTGAATTTGGAATGGAACGCGTTGAAGTTTTAATTTTTATGCGTGCATCGAAACCGGTCTTGTACGACCGACCGGCTTTTTTTTGTTGGCTACTTGAATGGGCACAGCTTTAATTCCTCTATTTAAAATTTTATTATCCAATGACAATGGGTCTTTTATTCGACGCAAGTTTATACAGCCACCATCTTGTGACAGCGTACGCTTTTTAACGCGACGCGTTTTACGCGTGACGTATAAAATACAAAAATTATACCTATTCTTTGTAATACAATGTAAGCAAAGCAACGTATACTATTTTTGCGACGCTATAGAATATTATAAAGATAATCAGATACAATTCTTTCATAAAAATAGTATAGAAAAGCATGATTTTAATGCGTTTAATATAAAAAAAATTATGCGAAAAAATTTTGTTTTGTACTTATAGAGTTGATGTTCAGTAATATAATTAACACTATTCTTTTGTAACTTAATAAAATATTTTTCAACTTTTTCAACACCGAACTAATCCTTTTATTATTATGTTGACGGTTATAAATTCTAAACAGAGTTTATTTGTGTAATGTGTTACGTATAAAGAGCGAAATAGAAATATTAGTCCTTGTTTCGTATTAACTGTCTCCACGTAGTCACCAGAGCGGCTTGTTTGGTACAAATTCGATGTAAACACACGTCTGACGCGCATCCTGTATTTTTTGTACCATTGACGACCGTTCCATGTTTAAATTTCCTTCAGTTACTATTATTGTACAGTTCAAATTGAATGATGTACGTAATATGATTATGTAATAACGACTGTTTTGGTACAGTTTCGATGTAGGTAAATAAAAATCTGAGATGCAATCCGTTTTTGTATCGTTCGTTCAAACATGATTGTTCCATGTTTTTAGTTTTTAGTCAATAGTTTGTTCGATTTGCATGATTATGACGTTAGTGCCATTTATTATTAGATGAGTGTGCTAATTTGCACTCGACCAGGATGTGATTAAACCGACCTTAGCCCCTCTTGTTCCGAGAGGTGACCCGTGGTTCACAGTGGAAGAAAAACGTTAATGAATATGAATAACCAGAATAATTAAGCGAAGTAGGTGTAGGGTGGATTGACATAACTAAATTTTGATAGTTTCCAGGTCATCAGCATTCATATCTACTACATCATCATACCTACAATTGGATTCTTATATTAAGACCATTTTAGCCAATGCTATGAATACAAATTTCTCGTGTAGACTAAAAATCAGTTATATATTACGACTACATCGCGAATTAACAAAAATACAAGCCATTAAACCCAATATCCGATTTATTCAAGAAAATATATCACCCAGACTGCAAAGCAGTTAATCGCTTCCAAGAATAAAAAGGATGAAGACAATGAACGAGAAAAAAAATCAATTATGCAACGCGTTCGCCGCGAGTACGTGTTGTAGTCCGATGGCGATGCAAGATGCATCATTAAGGCGTTCACTCTGCCCGTTACATCAACTCGCATCAGCTGATAGCACAAAAAGCTCCACTCAACATCTGCCGAGCCGTGAATCACCGGCCCTTGGCTCGTGCCGATGGAAAAAAAGCAACGAAAAGTGTAAACTCGACCGTTATAATCGCTGTGGGTGGACTCACGTGGCGGCGCTCGCGCTCCGGGCCTCCGTTCGGAAATCGATTTTTTGTCCGTTCAAATGTCGATCGCGCGATTTTTTTCGCAATGGTAACACTGTATTATTTCGCATCGCATTTTCGGCGCGGCGTGGGCCCGCTTTGAATTTGAGATTAGCACGTGCTCGTGTATTTTTTTCCGCGTTCCGCGGTAACATTTCAACGGGAACTCGGATACGATAAGACGGACGGAGACGGAGAGATATTTCACGCGCCAAAAATTCTTGTTCTTTTTTTTTTCATTCCGCTTTCGAAAATCGTATACGCGAAGTTTTGTACACTCGATGTTTACGGCGATATTGTTGGTGGGACTAGGGATTTCTCGCTCCGTTTAACCCCTCACTTAAATGAAAAAGAAAAGAGGTGACGTTGATTTTCTTTCCTGTAAAACGTTACGCGTCGGTAAAGAGTCAACTATTTTTGCCTTCAACTGTACATAAAGGCGGAATTTCCTACTGTTATTTTTCTAACTTTGAGCCAAAGTCATATAAAACATTTTAAGTAAGCAAATTACAGTTAGTCCGCAATAAATTCCCTTTAATTCCAAGACGGCGCGTCGTCGCGACATTATTGTGACATTAATTTGGACGCAAAAAATTTCGACGATTAAAGCGAAATGTATGTATCTACTTACGTGTAATAAATACACAAAACAAAAGCCATTAAAATCTGCTATAAAAACTAGGGCTTGTAAGTATTCTTGGTAACGTTTATTGCTCTAATATTTACACTAAAATAGGATAGAAGATTCATTTTTATGATAATACTCATATCGGTATTTTTTTCAGATAATTTATTGCGGCCTTTGTAAAAGGTGGTCTTATGTAAGTAATAGCTCAGTTTTAATCTGAATATGTACGAAACCGGTGACTCATGTTGAAATGTATTTGAAATACGCCTGATTCATTCTCAATTTACTATTCAGAATGGGTTGTTTATGAATTCTGAGAATGTTCCAAATATGATCATTAAATCACATCACCTTCAAATCTCTGTTTTGCTTTTAGTTTACGGTAATAATGCTGAACAGAAGGTCAATCAAGGTCACAAAATTCATGCTTTGATGCTTGCAAACTTTTAGACTAGGCTAGAGTAAAAAAAAAATATTATTATTTACGATAATATCAATATTTTTTGTACAGAAATAATATATTCCGCATAAATACAAATCAGAAGCGGCATATTCAAGAAGCACCAGGTAGAAATAATGAATCAGGACAAAAAAAAATTAATAACAATTCTACCTCCAAGCGCATTAATTCCTTATGATCACACTAACATTTACCGAACAGATTATCGTGCGACGCACATATCGAATCGGGCCAGCTGCTTTTGAAAAAATACAATCAAACTTGAAAAAAGAGCACCTTTACCCGACAATAGATACAATCAGATCGAGCCGTGATAAGAATCCTAGTACAGCGCTCCCCAACCTGGAACTTTAAGGAACTTTAAGCCCGGTGCAAGTCCTTTGGCCTTATCGCATATGTCAAGGAGTGGTTTTAAGATTATCACGTAGAAAAAGAAATAAAATTGTTATTTGTACTCAAATCTTTATAGGTGTGCAACAGAATATATTTTTTGTACACTTTTCAATTTGCCTTACAAGTAACAATAATTAATTGTGCTATTAACTACAAATTCAAAATACGACGTGAGCTATTCCAAAACGAAATCTTAAGATTAGAAATAAATTGTAAATTTTTATGTAGATACGTCATTAAATAGGATTTCAGATGGTAAAGGTATTTTGAAGGAATATATCGTTTTAATTTTGTTATTGTTTCAATTAGTATCCCTTACTTTTTTAATTATTGTTACGAATGCCGTAATGTGTCCCATTTGCTATTGAGACGAATAGTCATCCAGATTAGGGTTGTCAACCGGGAGTTACGAAATTGGGTTAGTGTATAGTTTGAGTGATAGCCTAGTGGTTTGAAATTCAGCGCTGCACTTGGGAGGTCTGGATTCGATCCTGGCACGCACATTGTTTGTTACGTGCGTTTTATAACTAAAATTTAAATATCACTTGCTATAACGGTAAAGGAAAACATCGTGAGGAAACCTGCACACCTTAGAGATGTTATAATTTACATAATACTCTCTGAGGTGTGTGAAGTCTACCAATCCGCACTTGGTCCGCGTGGTGGACTACGGCCTAAATCCCTCTCATCTTGAGAGGAGACCCGGTCCAGCAGTGGACCATAAAAAGGGTCGAAAAACAACAACATTTATGAGGGGTAACCTTTTTTTGTTGTTTCTACAACAGTCTGTGTTTCGGTCTGAATGGTGTGGATGCTGGTTCACGTGTGCACCAGAGGCGACTATCTCAGTCCTCAAGAGTGGCAACGCATCTCTGACGGACTGCAGATAGGATCAGTCCTGTTAGGAAACGGTTTTAGATGTCCATGGGCGGCGGCTTGCGGCCGCTTTTGACTGCTGCCTGCTCGTTTGCAACTCTTTTCAAATGAAAAAAGCCTTTTTTACTCGCCCACCGCTGGACCAAGTCATAATTATTATTAGGGATAATTCGACAGACAGCTATCCGATTCCAAATTAGTCAAACGCATGTATTATGGTAATTATACAGCTGACAATTATAGATATAGATATACACATACTGAAATATATTTTTATTACATCCAAACAAATGTGCTCATCAAACAAATGTTGGCTCTGGGTGTAAATCGAATCCACGTCCTCCATTTTGCAGTCAGGGTCTCTAACCACCAGAACCCTTTAACTTTTAGACCCTTTAACTTTAACACTAACCCTTTTTAACCCCAAACAGCCAATCCTTTGCTAAGGTACAAACAACATATTTATATGAACAACTACATATAAAGTATGTATATTCGTACATCCTTATATAAAAATAACTTAATTGACTAATTAGCAATGATCGTGTATTTTACATGTAAATATTATACGATAAACTTCGCGTATAAATTTCCGATTACGTATTCATATAGATAATTAATAAGCTAATTAGCGATAAGCTTGACTTGATGTGTTCTACCAACATACGTTCAGTACCGCAGTGTACTATCCCTACGCAGTTGAGACTTACGTACCGGATAAAAGGTTACAATAAGTATAAATTAGGATTATTCCAAAGAAAAGTGTTTGGGCACTTTTGCGTGCTTAAATTGCACCTCACTTACTCCAACGAGCCCGTAATCAACCGAAGGCATATTAAACTATAAAAACTTTGTTTTTATATTATTCCGTATAAAATAAAGAGTATATATGTATGTACACAATTAACAGCCATAGACATAACACAAATATTTATACTGACTACTAACTAAATAGCTGTGCAGGCAGCTTCGCCAGCGTGGAAATCAATATTTCCTGTTTTCACAACATTTGTCATTGCTGCTCCACTCCTATTAGGAATAGCGTGATATTATACAGCCTATAGCCTTCCTCAATAAATGGGCTACAACACAAAAAAGACTTTTCAATCCTGAGATTAGCGCGTACAACCAAACAAACTCTTCAGCTTTATAATATTAGTATAGATTAAGCACCAGCAAAATGAACTATGGGACGCATTTAGTGGACAAGATACAGTTTGAAATATTCGACGAAAGGTCATGACGAAAAAATTTATTGTATGAAGAAGTGAATGAGAGGTCCGAATTTCCCTTTGTTTTACAAGGTAGGAATAATAAGAGAAAATCACCCTCCGTTTCTTGTACCGCCAGCTGGATAAGTAAAAGCTCTTAACTCCTCAACACACAGTACAATGGCTACTACGCCCTCCGATAAGCAAATAGGTTGTATGAAACAAAGCGGCGCCGCGCATTAGCAAGGGTTAATGACCTCGACGATCTACGTATTTAATGGTCAGTCCACGCTATCATCCAGTCTGCCCACTCATGCTCGTCTATTCACTATCTTTTCCCCGTCATCCTTTCAGTCCGAGCTTCCATAATGGATATCCTTTACATTGGAAATATGAAGATAACAAAATAAATACTTCATCCTCGAAAAGCATACGATTTAATATTAGAAGCTCTTTTTATTCCTATATCGTCTGCTAAGATTCTTTTATACCATTTCGACTAATTATATTTGACGAATTAATTTATTTAGACAATTTAGACTTAGATAATATTTAGGTAATAATGATTAGTTATATGACTTAATTTTTACTTTGACTATTTGTAATGAATTTGATAAAATAATTAATTGATAGATATGTAATTACACTAACGCATTGGGATACCACTTGTAATGTTAGTTGTAAGTTTTTGGAAATAAATAAATAAATGTATGTTTGTTACTCTTTCACGCAAATACTACTGAACCGATTACGATAAAATTTGGTATGTACGTAGCCGGAAGACCCAGAATAACACATAGGCTACTTCCCGAAGGATCGGGATTTACACGGGAATAACGAGAATTAGTAGGACTTATGTATCCTAGAATTCTCCCGGGGTCGGTATTTAAGCGGGAGAAACTTTGTGAAACACTGATTTCCAAGCGAGCGAAGCCGCGAACACATCTAAGTAGCTATATACTAGCCGATTCCGCAAACGTTGTCTTTCTATATCAATTTGTTTACACCTTGCGTTACATTATTGCATTTTTATTAGGGATCCCTAATATTTTTTGACAATGTTATATAGCCTATGTCACCCGGGGAAGATGCAGCTTTCTAACAGTGAAAGAAATTCAAATTGTTTTATACATTATAAGGTACACACATACTCGTACACTCGACGAAAGTCATATTTTGGTCATCGTACTTCGTCATCTGCGTCATTAGTTAATAGTAATAAAAAGTCTACCTTTTACAACAACAACATATCGTCACGCCAGGCGACAACAACAACGTCTACCTTTTACCCCGCCTCAATATCTTGAGCTGCTTTAATTTCTTACCTTTTGACATGTCGGACCTCACACGTACATACATATAAGTCATACTGTGACTATTAAGAAAAATAAAGGAGCGGACGCAACCGCTGCGCTCGCGAACGCAACACCGTCACACCCAGCGTTGCGCGGAATGGTATGTGTACAGAATGACGAACGTAAGCACACTTAGCGACCAGCCCAACACTATCTAACGAACCCGCGCCCATAGAGACAATGGGTTTATCTGTTACTAGTTGTTTCCGCGGCTTCGCCCCCTTGGTAATCAATATTTTCCGTTTCTACAACATGTGTCATTGCTGCTCCACTCCTAATAGTCACAGCGTGATGTTATATAGCCTATAGCCTTCCTCGATAAATGGTCTATTCGACACAAAAATAATTTTACAATTCGAACCAGTAGTTGCTGAGATTAGCGCGTTCAACCAAAAACTCTTTAGCTTTATAATATTAAAAGTATAGATACGAGGGGAGGTCCAAAAGTTCGTGGAATGAAGAGGATGGAGTGGGGGTAGGGGCGCTCGCTTGGTGTCATACGAATCGGAGACTCATCATTAGTATATATACCGAGTTTCAACCCGATTGCGTCATTCGTTTACGAACAGTCGCCTGCTGAACAAGTCAATCCGGAGGAAAACTGAAACTATG
>DWGJ01004986.1:0-10909 GCA_018246895.1 Aspitha aspitha aspitha
GACACACACATATAACGTTCATTGTTTACATTCTGGTTGTCAATGTCAAACAAAAAGTCCAAAGAAATGTCAAAGAACAAAGAATTATTTTTTATTATGGTCGAATTTCGACCAGTAGGCGACCACTAGTTAAAATACATCATAAAAAAGGAATAAATCAAGTGTATACCGGCGGCAACGTTCCATAGACAAAAAGTCCGACGACCCGCGATCATAGTCTTTGTTTCTCCGAAATTGACGAGACCATGTCGTCTCTTTCTAGGAACCGTGGGAGATAGCTTTGTTTGATAACCGGCCGAGCAAATTGCTCGCTGATAAGCTCAAACATACTTTGTTATATAAAATTACGTTATATAAACCTATTTTGAACTTATAGGGTCTTTTTTTTTACAGAGCAGTCCATAAACGTGAAAAAAATTTTTTTTTCAATGTGTGTTTATTATTCCCATTCTAGACATGGAAAAACTAAGAAATATGAATATAATTCTTATTACCTTCTTCTAGTTTCTAGTTTTAGATTCTAGTCTAGTCTAGGAAAAACTTGCCCGAAGCCGTCTCATCAGAATTGGTTGAAGCTTATTTTAGAACTGGTAAATTGTCAACCGCATTGTATACATATTATATGCTTCTAACTTGTTGCATATACGTAATTTGATGAATTACTGTTACATAAATCTGTCATTACATTTTAATAATATTTATTCCACTCGTGATATACAACGCTCAAACCAAGTCAGTACCCCGCAGCGCATTTCCCCGAATAAAAAGTACCTATCATATTTCGACGAAACCAATTTTCGTTTTTGTGTCAAGGTTAATCCAAAGGTTATTATGACTGCAATATTGCAACATGTTGACAATAAATTGTCATTTTACGCGTTATATTAATTGCGATTGTGCTTTTATATGGCAATATTAATATAATAACATTGCATCCAAATTATACACTGCTAATAAATTTTTATTATGTCATATAAATACATATTATGTCATATAAACGTTATATTATTGTCATATAAAAGTTGTATCAATGCAATAAAATTGACGCCTATTTTTCTAAAATCAAAATAAACTGTTTTTATTAAATGCATATGCAATTATACATCTGTCTGTTCCGGGTTGTAATGTAGGGTAATTGCATAATTATGTTTCATGTAGGTATATCACTTTCTCCTTTGTCTTATTCTGGAATATACGTTCGAAGCTAACAGTTGTTTCTATAAAAATATCCGCCTCCTCTATAAATCAAACAGATAGCTACAGCATTATGATTTTATAATTTTAAGAATATTAATCTAAAGTTGCTCGTGGTATAGGAAGGCTTAATTCTAAATGTTAAATAATATAAACGTAAGGGAATAAAAAACAATTATTCGTTATTCTTATTCGCTCGCTCGCCCCGTTGACTTTCCAAATTCAAATTCTGTTTTCACACGTGGTTCGTATTATCTTTGCAAATATTTATGTAGGCCGAAAATTATTTCAACAAATGTACCGTAAGATTTATGTTTGGACAATTTGTAAAGTATGTTAAGTCTTATGTGAGAAAACGTTGCGGATATTTCTTGCTTGCCTTGGGATAAGGGTAAAAATATGGTGATTCTTACGTATTAATATGCATGTTTCGTGCGCCTATTTAAATTTCGTTTAGTAGTATCTTATGGCTGGACGGGTGTCTGTATACTCTCAAAATGAATATTTAAGATACTACGATCTTAATTTCAAAGCAAGATTATTCTACCGGGCTAAGTTCCATCTATTTAAACAGAACCAAGCACGAAGATTTCTTCACGATATTAGTCCGACTTTTATTGCAATGCTTCATATTTAATCTTCGAAACCAAATATAATTTTGAGAAGATAGTTACGTGCCAGAAATTAGAACCCTGCACCCCAGGGTAGGAGAAATTAATCGAAACCACTAGGCTAGCACTGATCAGTGTGTCTAGCTCAAATAATATAGTAAAATACAGATAATTATTATTCAAACATTTGTTAATTGTAGAACTAAGGTAAAAATTGTAATTAATTTATTATTATTATTATAACTGGGGACAATTCCACACTGTCCGATCCCAAATTAGGCAATTTAATGCCTGTGTTATGGTGACCGGACAGCTGATAAACTACATATATACGTAGGATATAGTACTTATATAGATATTTTTATGACGCCCAGATAAAGAACACATTTATCTGTACATCACACAAATGTTTGTCCTGGGTGGGAATCGAACCCACGACCTCCGGTTTTGCAGTCAGGTTTTCTAACCTCTCAACCACGAGGCCAGTCAATTAATTAATATAGAATAGAGAATAAAATAACTAAGTATATCAAGACTAGGTTTACAGTTTACTTTGAGTACTTGATTAACTTACAAAATTAATATTATGAGTATAAGCGTTGTAACAATTAATTATCCTCATTTATTTTTAAGTTAATTTACGTATCAGAAAAGTTTGTTTTCGCGGTTACCTCGTAGGAAAAGAACGAACCAACAATAATAAGAACGAATATAATGTTTTCCACAGTTGCGCTGGTTATAGGTTAACTTTCAAGGCTTTGCGCAACCGTTTGCGTTTGTTATTGGCACGCACTCAAAGCGAGCCCCGTTTATTCTTTGGTGGTTAACAATAAACAAGATTTTTACGGTCCACGGCCTTAATGTAATTACAACAATTTCAGCGAGGGGCTTAATAAATGCGTATTAAAATTACGGTAATTGAGGTTTAAACTCCGGCGAGGATTTTCTGCGACATCCCCACGATGTTAACTGTCTCCAGTTGGCGTTTATGGCGGCCAGCGGAAATTCAATTATGAGCCTTCATCGCTCAGGTCCTTAGCCCCGTCTGAGTTGCCAGGTCCGAAGTGGTGTTGCGAAATTTGATTATAAAAATAAAACGTACATCTAGTTTGAATTGAACTTTTGTGGAACCATTTAAACAGCCATTCTAAGTTCATTTTAACGAGCATTCCTTTGATATAACCATTAATTTTGGATCGAGCAATACAAAATTCATGCAATGCTGATATGGACCGCACAAAACGTTCCCTAATAATGGATATACGAAGTAGGTAGGTGCTATTCATTCTTATGGCTGAAGCTCAATCAAGTTTAAAGCTTACAGCATTTAATTTGGATGAACCATTAAACTAAAATCTAGTCTACTGACAAACAAATACCTAATAATCCCTCCTGAATAAATACAGGTTCAAATATTTCCAAATGGAAATTATCTCAATTTTGGTTTCACAACGCCTACGTTTACAAGCCGCTATTCTTTTTCGTCAACCAAAATAAAATTACGATTAATTATACGGGGACAAATTGTAAATGTATTTATGTGAAAAGAAAATGCCTTCTTTGCGCAGCTGTTGTCAAGGATTTGTTACCTTAATTCAATGCAATTGCGTGTTACACGTTTTGAGCATTGTCTTAATAACTTTTGTTAGTGGATTACATGTTATAAATATACCGATACATATCTTATACTGTATAAACAATACAAATATTCTTTATTGTACACCATAAAATACAGAGACAGAAACAGATACACAAGATGACAGAGAATTATACAAAAGGCGATCTTATCGCTAAGAAGCGATCTCTACCAGACAACCTTTGGGTACTAGTATAGCAAAAACAATAAGAAAAATAGGTATTTTATGAATTTATCAAAATGCAATCTGCAACTCATTTATTTTTAATTTAATAACCATTAACGCCCTTCTTACAAAAATAGTAGCGCCCTGTAGAAAACTTCGCAACGCCGGACTAAGTATGAATTTTGGAATACTTTATTGTCTTTCTAATTAGTCAATTTTGATATTTGCCACAAAAACATTTGATAGTTCACATATACAAATGTACAGGTAATGTATACCTACAGTATAAATTAAATATTTTTAAACAAGCGCAGAAACAGACTTAACGATACGTACTTAAAGTACACACATTATGCTATATTGAATAACTGATAAGTAAATAAACGACAGTCGTGTATCTGTATCTGATACTAAATGTATACAGAGATAAAAGTGAACTTTGGATACGGATCTCGTGCGTGACAAGGTAAGACTCATGAAAATTCAGCGCGTCGATTGTTCCATTCCCATTGTGTCCAATAGGAAACGTCTTATTAAACTTTCTCTGAGCAACAGTTCAAGCGTGATCGCTCCCGAGAAATTCAAAGCTGTAAGAGTTTTCGTTGTAACATTCAAACGTTCACATCGAACGTATGTATTCAATAAGCTATTTCCAACTGCTTGGCAGTGTCTCTAAAAAAAGTCAACATAATTTGATTTACTTCTCCGTTCATAAATCATAAATATTCGCGCTGTTAAACTTAGTAATGTTATCATTATATGGAATGTTGCCAAACAATAAAAACTTTAGTGTATGTACTGGCCTTCGCTTATGTGTGGGTTAAATAAATGAAGTTTCATTTAGAATCTTTGCGTTCCTTTTAACAGGAAGAAAGCAAATTACTTACGAGTATTAGTAATAGGTATATATCTATTTAGCTAGCTATTTAGGTCTATAGCATTTTCTACGATACTGTATAATAAATTGAAATAATATTATAAATCACAACAAACATAATAATAAATTATAAAAGTTGTCCATATACTTTTTTTACATCTAAATAACCACGCAAATGTATTCAGAATTATTAATTTATATAAATTCCTTCAGCTTTCTCTGAATGCGTCGAAGATTTATGTTTACTCAATTTCACTCGTAACACACGTCAGTTACGGCATTACACTCGAATAAATCAAACAGTTTCTTGTATAACTTATCTATGTATTCCATTTATGTACCTACGAGTACTTCGCCCAATAAGCCTATTTTTAGGGTTTAAAATAAATAAGAATTTAATTTGACTGAACATAAATACTAGCTTGCTATAAACGCGAGAATTTAACGTGAAAATAATGAGGCTAATGAAGATTGGTAGCTAAGTGAAGGTCGGACGGCCCTGAATCGTTATTTCTCGTAAAAAACTTAATTAAAATGAATCTCTCTACGACAAGAGTTTTTTTGGACGTGTAATGTTAAAGAGGAAAAACGCTCCCTATAATAGTGCCGATATAATCTTGATCAAATATTTACATAGATATGGAATAATTAGAAGACCTTCTAGTTTAGACTGTAGCTATAAGTGTACTTATTTTACGGGCTGATTCTTATTTTATATAGCGAAAATTTTGTAATCAGAACACATCCTCGTAATTGGGTATTTTATAACAATTCTGTATGATAATAAATTAAACAATTTTAATTCTTTTGTGTCCTTAAGGAAATAACAGACGTGAGTTATTGATATTCAATTATTGCAATATTTCAGATAGCGAGCTTATTTGTTTATTTTACGTAATAAAATAAAATTGGATCTCTGCTGGTTGGGCAACATTACAATAAAGGAGATTTGTTAAAAAAATACATATGTACCTGTGCGCATACCGGTAAGCAACACTATTGGAAAATGTAAGCTTATAAAGAAGGCAATATAAGCCAGCAGCCCAACGAAGGATCCGTTTGCTTTGGGCAAAATAGTTGATGGCAGATATTCTATTTTCAGATGTGCTTTTCATTCTCCCCTGAGCGACATTCGTAGATAGAATAATACATAAATATGTAGCTCCTCGAATATCTATACCGGGATCTGTGTAACATTGAAATATGATAACATTACCTACATATAGCATGATATATGTATACGCTATAAAGTTATTATTTGTAATTCTCAGTTGCTTCATATAACGCAATGTATTAATTTTAATGACTGCTGTAAGTTTAATTGGTATTCATATCTATGTATATTATCCTCAGACAATTACTACGCTGGAATTGTGAGATAAGTTAATAAAATTATGCCGCAAATACTGCCAAGTATTAGTTTCTATCGCTTCTAAAAAATACTAAAAAATATCTATCTTTATAAAGACTAAAATATCTATTTTACGTTATCTGTATACAATGATCACTTATTTATACGTATCATCAGAATACCTCGTGATAAAATTTTGTGTCCTCGTATCAACAATACTGTTGGCCCTAATGGCTTATTTTATCGCAGCACACAGGATTATATCTTTACGTCTCCGTCCAGCATAATGACCAGCGCCCTCTGACGGGTTTATGAGGCGACCGTAAAAGCGTGTGCTTATTCATTCTCATGTTTATGCTCATTGATATAGGCTCGAATAAAATGAGCGCTGTTCCGACCGACACATAAAATGTATCTGTGCCGACATCGTATGGCCTTTTAAATAAATTAAAATGGGTACGTGATTCCACATACTTAATAACTTATTTCAGTAGATTTCGTATTTCAATAAAAATATTAACATATTATTCCTGCAACTTTTAAAAATTGAAAATATATGTTAGCTTAAGCGTTTGTTGCCCTTCACAAAAAAATATGTGTACAGAAACTATATATTACAAAACAATTTGAGGAGTAAAGCTCACGTTAACGTTACTGCCATAGGGCTTAATCAAATTCACACTCGCCCATCAGTCTCAGCTACACCTGTCCGTGAACGTCAATCTGTATGACAGAGCTTTCATCGATCGTCTGACTGTTGAAATGAATATGACTAACCGACTATTGAACACGTTACAACATAAAATTAAGAATAGAATGCTTCGCAATAAACATTTATGATAATTTGCTTAGTAAGCATTTAATTTGGGCTGCAAATGGTCGAGGATTTCTAATTTTTACCCCATACGATAAGTGCGAATGTTACGAGGGGTAGTTAGGTTTTACAGCCGACCAGCGCTAAAATATTCTATTAATATAATACTAGCAGTCATAAAACCCATGTTAACACTGAGATGATGGCCCTGCTAGCGAATGTAATT
This sequence comes from Aspitha aspitha aspitha, assembly GCA_018246895.1. Lineage (NCBI taxonomy): Eukaryota > Metazoa > Arthropoda > Insecta > Lepidoptera > Hesperiidae > Aspitha > Aspitha aspitha. The sequence goes on from DWGJ01004986.1 coordinate 6,876, forward strand.
AAATGAATTGCTTGTAATTTTACTACTATTGTTATAAAGGTTTAAATTTTTATCTCTATTGCACTGGTTGGGAACGTTGTTAGGCGTATAATAATAAAGTAAAGTAAGAAGCTATTCTGAATACGTTTTAATACTGTTCGTAGAATGTACTTTCTATTATATATGTACTTATCACCGAAGGCCAAAAATTACTATGACCATATTGAACGGACTGCGTTGCATAGCGCGCCTTATGGTAGGTACGCTTTAACATCTATGTAGGTACATGTTTTCATAAGAAGTAATAATGAAATAATATATTTATTCACTCTCTCTTTTCATCTTTATTTATTACACTCTCTATGCATATCTAAACGATTCCTTCATTTTGCAGCAGTAAAATATTGGCGCTGTCACAGCAGCCAGATCGTGGCGAGACAACAGATGGCGCTCAGGTGCTCGCAAATAGTCTGCATTACACCGGGAATTGCTGCAGACAATGTGTGATGTGCAAACTGTGAGCTATGTGGACACACATTGTTGCCAGTACCCTCATTTTCCGACAACATAGCTTATCGTTTAATAGTTGTTGAATAGCAACCCTAGTTACGTAAGATTATTTCTAATAGTTATTGTTATATAATGACTCTTCACGCAGTTTCCCACGTATAGTTACATTCGATACAGTGAACCAGGAACATTCTGACAAGACCATATATACAGATCAGTAACTTTGTAATTCCACTATTGTGAGTGAGTATTCTTTAGTAACAGGACTGCAGGAATGGGACTGTTAGTGATATTAGCCCAGCTTGTTTGTGTTAGTAGGTGCAGTTAGTAAGTGTTAGTAGATACCCTATCAGAAGTCGGTCACAGATGCGTTGCTACTCTTGAGGACTAAGATGGTCGCCTCTGGTATACAAGGGGACCGGTAACCACACACTTTGGACCGAAACACAGTTGAAAACAACTGCTTCACGGCAGAAATAGGTGTGGCGGTGGTACTTTCCCGGACGAACCGTATACAGGTTCTACCAGCTAAAACCTCTTTAAAATATTGCTGTTTTGAGAAAAAAAATATTTCCATTTATCTAAAATTTTTAGTTTTCAAACAATGTTTCATGCTTATTGACGTAACTAGTATGTAGTGCAACATAATTTTAGGGTAGGTACTGAACTCAGTCGTGGAATGTAATAACGTAGACGACCGAGTAATCAGCATTAAAATGCGGAATGCGTGTCGAGAAATAAGAAGAGTGCAATGTTGCCTGATGAGAATTGTAAATTAGTGGCTTAATGCCCCCGAGAAAAAAGTTACTTCGTTATTTGAAAAATTTCTGCACAGTAATTTTTATGTTGCGCACAAATTTTAATCATGACCAATTTTACAATATGGTTATTCAACTATCTAATATCGAAGCTGCATCGCTACGATCTGTCATGAGTCATGTATATACCTAGCTCATAAGTGCCGTTCATGCAATCCTTTAAAAGCCTCGAAATTAGTATTGCTAATATTACATTGTAAGTATTTCAGCTTTCATATACATATATGGATTATATTACCTTTCACATATTATTACTGTAGATAATCCCAGTTTTTACATTATTACTTGTGAAAGTGCATTACAAAGTTAACAGTACCTATATAAGTTTCCAGATCCAATACTAAACTTACTGATCCACATTCTGTAGTTAATATATCGTATTTCTAGAGAACTGTAATGAAACTAAAGCGGGCTTAGACTGTCTCAATTAAGCTGTGTTGGAGCCGTATCGAGTACGTTAATACTACTAACGCCACTGATAACCGCTGGCGTATGCGGCTCTCAATACGCGATTAACGAATATCGTATATGTATAAACAAAAGCAAATAACGTTTATAGTAAACTGTCCGCGGGTTTACGCAGTTTTTTTTAATTTACAAATCCTTGATTTCAATCCTGGTTTCAATATTGGTTTCCTTTCTGCAGTGTATAATGTTTGTGGATTTGGATGAATTGATACTGATATTCATGACAGAAAGGTGTAACAATTTGATTATCCAACTGTTTGAAGTCCTTATTTTGCTTTATAGTGATGAAGCTCATAAGCTGCTAAGTTACGAAGTAATTAACGTAATTAACACCGATTTTAAAAGCTACATTGTGTTGTGTAGTCCCCAATCAGTTAGTGTATTGAAAATGTTGCTGCATTGTTCGTATCGAAACATTGGGATAAATCCGCCGTGTTTGTTTGCGTAATATGGCACTCTTATCTAAGCGAGTTGAATGATTAACCTCTCTGTCATCAATTCTGCAAACTGAATTTCCAGAATTAACTCAGATTTTATATTCACTAATTGCGTACATACATATATATCGATTATATAATATACTATATGCCGATATCTACTAGCAGATATAAATATTGATACATAACATACAACAGAAAACATCAATTTAAAAATGTTGTAATCAAGTTTATAAAATTATGTATAAATTATTGTCACTGTACAACAACACTTCTTAAATATGTACATTTAGTTTTTTATTTAAGCTCGATTTATACGAAAAGGGATTAAAATGACGATTCAGTCATACCGAACTAGTGCTATCAAATGTTGTTGCGCTCATTTTAATGAGACGACGGAGTAAATCCGACATGTCTGAGGCTTGGATAGTGTGGTACGAATATGTACGAGTTATCGTAGCTTGATTAATCTCTTTTGGTAACGTGGGTTATATATTATATTTTCTATTAATAACGGGTATTTTCAGCCAGACAAATTGTTATGATTTTTCTGTAAACTCCTATTTTAATTGGTTTGTGTAGGTAAATTTTATATAAAAAATAACAGTCTACTATGTTATATCTTAGGTTCTTTAAATGATTTAGATTTTTAGATAAAGATTTAGATTTAAAGAAACGTTTAAAGATAAGTTTTTTGACTGACAAATAACTTGCATGTTTCTTTATACAAACAACAACATACTTCACTAGTGTATAGGCAAAAGTTCGATTCACACTAAGATGTTTTATTAGTACTTTTTTTTGACTGTTATATAATAGAAACTATTCGGGTAAATATACTACCCGTACAATCGGCTTCTGAAAATAGTGATTTGGACATGAAAGCTAGAACTAGGTTTTTCTTTTATATTTAATTTAGTTTTTTACTTCTTATTACAAGTGATATACACTACAAGTGTTACTTTGTATATTTTTACTGTGATCTTACTTTTGTAATATGTATCGTTTTCTACTCGCCTGCTTATGTGGCTTAACTCAATGTTACTGAATCAGCTGCATTTCTTATTAATGATTGTATAATAAATCTTACATCAGAGCATTATTTTGTATGCAAATGAAAGGTCTTATATATCTAATGTAAGTCTATACCTAAAGATGTAGAAAAACACACTTTTGATGTCTCATTAAACAGAAACAATACAAAGCTGCTAAACAACATTAATAAGTCAATCTAAGTCTAATAGAAGCCGCAGTGTTTTATTATTACCATTAGTATGGTATATATTTGATTTATGATAGTTAATAATGCATGGCATAATTCCTCTGTTGTATTGCTAAAGAACATTCTTGCATGGAAGCAATTACGCGTTTTATTCATATCGGCGAGATTTAACGCCAAGACATTAGTAGGTTAATACGTGACCATTAGATGAGATTTATAAGGAAAGCAAGATATGAGGCACGGCTTTTGGCTCATATATGCAGTCTAAGATATGTAGGTACTTCTCTTATAATGTGCCAACTATTGGTATTACCTTAAAATTATACTACATATAATATCTGTAACTACCGACTTTCTTTTATGTTATATTATATTATATATATATATATATACGTGAAAACTCTGTAAGTGGCTTTCTTAGCCGTAAAGTTATCCAATAAAAAATAAAATAAAATAAATAAATTCTTACAGGTAACAATAATTTACAGCATGATTAAGACTGAAATTAAACGACAACGCTCAGATGTTTATGGTCTAGATCGTGTTAGCAGAAGTGGTAACGCTTCATTAAATTAAATAATAAATAAAGTGAAATTGTAT
>DWGJ01004987.1:0-10909 GCA_018246895.1 Aspitha aspitha aspitha
ACGGCCCTTTATATATTAGTTAAAATTGCAACACATAATAGATAATTTGTTATTTTTGTATGTATTGTGTTGTGTTTTTGCCGTGAATAAAGAGTTATTATTATTATTATTATTATAAATTTACTTTTTTATTGTTAAGGTAGAATATTAGACATTGTATTAATATGTATTACAGAGCGACATGGCAAATTGCCAAAGCTCTTTAAATAAAGAGAAAAAAAAAACTCTAATTTAATATCATCATTAGTATGTTGAAGTATAAAAGTAGTAAAGTGAAGTATGTTTTTAAATAGTAATTTAAACGTCTTTCTTTATTTGCTATACTCTCACCCTTGAACTGCTGAATCGATTTTGATGAAGTGTGTATGTAGTCAGATTGTTTACTACGCGTGTTATCTGTTGACGTTTTTTTAAAAGACTGCACCGAGCAAACAGCCACCTGAAGCGGTCAAGATTGTGTAGTATATAAAACGAGAAGTGTGTGTGTGTTCAAAATAGTATTAACTAAAATAATAATAACTGGGGGCAATTCCACGCACGGCTGTTCGATCCTAAATTAGGCAATTAAAAAAAACAACTGCCACAAGCATAGACTATCCTTAATAGGTCATCTATAGTACTAAAGCAGTATTGTACTTTTATAGACAAAATAAATTTGATTTATTTTTGATTAATGGTTGTTTGGGTGTGTTTGTTTTGATTTATTTCTTTATTACATCATACAAGTTGTATAAAAGGCGGACTTAATGCTAATAGCATTCGCTGTCAGTCTTTGACCTTTGGCCAAAGCAGACAACATAGATTGTATAAACGTATTGTGTGCGTGTGTGCGTGTCTGCGTCTGTGCGCGCGTGTGACGGTGCCCGCTGCCGCAGCGTCGCTGTACTACGGCGCGCGCGGCGGCGGCGGCTACTGCGGGCGGCGCGCGCGCGCTCGCTCGCGCGCCCGCGGCCGCGGGCTGCTGCGGCTGCCGTACTTCGACGGGCCGGACGCCAGCCGCAAGTACTACCGGTAGGCATGCATGTATCTATTCACATTTGTCTCTTTTTAACTCGCCGAAGACGCTCAACCTTGTAGCGTTTATAAACGGTATTGTAGTTCGTTTCTCGAAATTGCAAGTGCCAGGTTTTTTTGGTTTTTATTTTTATTTATATAGTTAATAGTTTTTAGGCGGTAACCGGGGAGCCCTTACACTAGTCCCACCCGCCATCTTAGGGACAACGGTCTGGCTGAAAAACAGCTCTGCACGGGATTTGATCCCGCGTCAGGTGAAGCCGAGCCAACTCCTCTTGCCATTATGTTAAATATGCACTTGCTGGTATTTTTTAAATGTTTTCCTGTGGCAATAAATATATATTATTATTTTTTTTTTTCAATCTAGAAATTTAATCTATCACTTTGTTATATGGTTAACGGGGTTAAGCCGGTTCGCCCAAATACTATATTTGTATCTTTATATATATAAATATATAAATCCTGAGTCGCGATGTTCGTTTGCGCTAATCTTACGAAACCACTGAGATCTCAATGAAATTCTATTTATTTATTTATTTATTTATTTATTTAGTTAGGTCACTTACATACTGTACACTCTACATACTGTACTATAGATAACTAATGTTCAGTCCAACTTAAAAGATATATTTTATTTCAATTGATAATCTAATTTTTTATTGCAAATCAATGTTTTCTTCACTCAGTCCGACATACATCATTGTACGGAATTTTGACATATTAAACGTACATATGTAACCATGGCAACGCGTGGTCAAGTCCACCAGTGTTAATATGAATATTCTAGAATTGTAGTATCAGTTGAGATTATGCATAATGTACTTATTGAGAAAGAAAACAGCGCTATAACCGAATCACCTCGCAGCTACTTCAAGCGGCTGACGGAGAACGAACACGAGCGGCCGCGCTCCCGTTCCCGTTCGCGCTCTCGCTCTCGTTCGCGGCGCCGCTCGTACAGTCGCTCTCGCTCGCGCTCGCGCTCGCGCCGCCGCTCGTACTCGCGGTCGCGGTCGCGCTCGCGCAGCCGCCGCAGCAGGAGCCGCACTCGCAGCAAGAGCAGAAGCAAAAGCAGGAACAGACGCTCGCGCTCGCGGCCGCGACGCTCCAGGTAAATAGTGACGTCGTACGTTCACTAATTTCGGTACACTGATAAATGTAACACGCACACAATTCTTGTTCCACCCTTTTTATGTTCCACTGCTGGATCGGCTCTCCTCTCATAGTGAGAGGGATTTAGGCCGTAGTCTACCACGCGGGCCAAGTGCGGATTGGTAAACTTCACACACTTTAGAAAATATTATGTAAATTATAACATCTCTAAGCTGTACAGGTTTCCTCACAATGTTTTCCTTCACCATTATAGCAAGTGATATTTAAATTTTACTTATAAAACGCACGTAATAAATCAGAGGTGCATGCCAGGATCGAGCCCCGACCTCCCGAGTGAAAGGCTGAATATCAAACCACTAGGCTATCACTGCTTTTACAATACCTAATTACAATATTATAACAATTTTTAAATTTTCTCGGACCGTGTGAAGGGGACTTAGCATAATCCGGGTAATATGTTAGCCAACTGACTGTTCAGTTTTGTTGCCATGTACTCGCATTGTTTATGCACTTTGTTAAATGTCTGTTCATCCATCCACCAGCCCTTACTGGTCCACTGCTGGACATAGCAAAGCACTTGGCACTGACAAGCAGCAGCTTTTCATCCATTCATTAATCCGTATACACATTCATCCATTTATCTGTTCATCCGTTCATTCACTGTAGTGTGGTGTATATCCGCATCGGCAAGACATAACAATAATTGACGTTGATTTCCGCAGCCGCTCGCGGTCGAAGACGGCGCAGCGCTCGCACGGGCGCCGCTCCAAGACCAGGTCGCGGTCACGCAGCCCCAAAGACACAGCGGACAGACACACAGACACACAGCGGACAGACGCACAGAGACACAGCGGACAGACACACAGAGACACAGCGGACAGACACACAGAGACACAGCGGCGCTCCTGGTCGAAAACACCCGAGGCGAAATGATTACCGAATACCAGAACAGAATATGCTATTTATAAGATTGATTATTTATATATATATATATTTATATATTATATATGCATCGTTTTCATGGACGGCTACGGATTGGTAGTGTTGGAGTCGACAGTACTAAAGGACATTTCAACGGATTAATGAAATTTATATGAAGACTAATTTTTGTATGAATGTGCGGGTGATGTTGAGGAATATTGTGTATTTTAGTTACGGGATATTATATTAATATTAAATACGTTACTTATTGAATGCCTTTTATTTTGGTTCCTTTGTATTTTCTCTAGTTTAGTGTGGAAATTCAAAATAAAAATAACTATTGCTTAGACAAGCGTTCTATGTCGTAGGATGCATGTATCTAGTAAGATACGCCCTGCCGATAATAAATTTAGTGTTAAAAAAAAGAAATCGCGATGTATGCGAATAGATTGTTCTAGAAAGTTCCAGATGTTTCTAATGTTAAGGTGAGACTTGGTTTTGTCGCGTTTCAATGCATTGATGCTAGCGTCATAAGCTTTCAATACTTTTATAATTTGAAAAAAGAAAAAAATTTAATAATAACCTAAAAAAAACAGTAGCAATGAAGTAAAATTAACGAAAAAGACACTACAAGTCTGCATTCTATTTTCAATTGTAAACGAGTTTTTAAACTTCTTGGCTACTGTTTTTTTATCAGCTTTATCGGCTAAATCAGGTTTTTTCATGAGGACATAATGTGTCATAGATAATTTATTGAGTATCTGATTAGATTATAATTAAACAGAGCTAACATGATGTATACTGACTACATGAAAAACAGCGAAGATAAGCTAAGGGAAAAGTACAACTTTATATCTATTGCTTAGATTTATTTATTAAAAAAAGACTTCATAACCCGCCTAAATATGTACTAGTTTATAGGCAGTTAAATCGCTCTCAGTTATATTTTCACAAAAACACACACGGAATGTAGATGTAGCACGGCAGGTTTGTAAGGACAGAGGTATTTGTAAATCGCTGCTTTCTGCCTACCCCGTTACGGACCTGACGTGACGATATGGATAGAAACACTTAAATAATATGTACAACGATGTTTTACGTAATAACTTCTAGTTAAAAATGGTGCAATTTACGCTTGATCGCATGATAAATATTTTTACTGCACCCAGACAGAACAAACAAATGTGCTCATCCCACAAATGTTTGTTTTGGAAGGGATCGAACCCACCACCTTTTGATTTTGCAATGCGGTCTCTAACCACTCGAACACGAGGCCAGTCAATATACAAAATAATTGTGAAAACTTGTATTTTATTCTACAGTTGGAATGTAATTGAATGACACAAAATATAATGTAGGCAACAATTTATCAAAGGATTAACATGTAATGCCGCTTAATTATTAATCTTTCCTTTTACAAGATAACAATACGATGATATTCGTGTTGATAATAAATGTATAATTATTAAGGTAATTAAGTTTTGCATTCAGTTAGTATCGGTGACAGTTCGAGATGAAAGGCTTCGCGGTAGTATTGCTGTGCTTCTTCGCCGTCGTTCAGGTGAGTGTGAACATACCTTAACAATAAAAAAATTAGCAAACAATTAGTACGGTGTGAAAATAAAATAAATGGTTCCAAATTTAAAAGTAGATGAAGTAACAATAAAAAACCTAAAGACCTAACCGAATTTTTTTGTTAGTCAATCGATATTTTTGTTTTTGCGTCATCAATCGTAAAACTAAACAACAAAGATTTTATGCTGTGGACATCAATCCAGTAAACGAAAAAAAATGTTAAACTTGAAGAATAAATTGATAGGTAATAATATAAATATTATAACCAAGTCTTTACTGGTGCAAGTCTAAAATTGCGCATGTTTATTATCGTGTGTCATTTTCATTATGAATAACTACGATGAATGCAACATTCTTGTCTTTATCCTCGAATTTGCGCGAAGCATCTATTACCAGGTCGTGTCAGCTGTCATTTTACAGATAATATATGATCGCTGGCTGTATTTGCGCATAAATTATTTAAAATTCATAGCCTTAAAATCGTAATATGGGAAATATACTTATACCTTTTACAACCTATTTTCAGTTTCATTGCTGAATGTGGGCTCTTCATACGTTCAGCTTGGCTTGAAATTTGTGATTACCAGAGACACGGATTACTAGTCAATCTGTTTGTTTTTAAACCGCTAAGGCTCCCAACGAGGCTTAGTGATACTTTATAGGAAACTAGCGCGATGCTACGCCACCAACTAAAATAAATTCATTGGAATGACAGCGGCGCCATCTGTCGAAAATTGGTCGTACCAACACAGAAACCTTCGCCGGCTCATGCACAACAACTTTGCTAAAGATCATCACATGATCCAATGCATAGTTTACAATTCTATAAAGGATATATAGACAAACATTCATTTTTATATAAGAGAAGAACGAGACCGTTAACGTAGATTGCGATAACGTGAACACTGCCACCAGCGGTCACCAAACGAGTCGACCGCTCAGCGTCATTTAAATTTACAAATCGCTTGCAATTGAAACGCGGGGCTGCGAGCGAGCCGTTTTATCATCTTCCTAACATTTTGTATGGGTAATGGTCAACAATAAACATATTTCATTTAATTTCAGTGTGAAGAGAAACTCGCTGTCACGACCCATTATTTACGAATATCCGAACAATGTAACCGTTCCCAGCACTACTCATTTCATACAGTCACTAGTTACAGGCACTAATAAATTTAATTCATTGTACATCGTATATAATATACGCACTCACCGCAATAATTCCGACCCCAAAAATTGTTAGGTTATCTTTTATCCCTCATGCAAATACGTGTTACTCTATGAATACTAAATTAATAGGATGCCTTCAGAGACAACTTTATACGAAGAAAACCCATTCCAGTAATTCCTGCGGGATATCTACGTCTATAACATCTTTGTAGATTAATTATGCCGGTATATTATTATTGAAATATTTTCTTGTTTTTGAAATAAACAACAAAATACTACACACAGTTACGTTTTCTACACATTGTAATTTTTATAAAGTCTGTATACGACGGTATTTTCAAAATATCTAGTTTAGGTATATGTTTGTTTCATTTATGTTATGTAACACGCTAAAGAGCGAAAGAGACAATACTCTTAAATGTTCATTTGGCCGCTTATTACCCGTTGTCTATGGCCCTAATTGGTCAGAGCATTTTAAACTTTAGAAGAAATCAAGTAATGCTGCCAATGTCTTGTCTATGCCTATTTGCTGAAATCCAAATATATTTTTATTAATTATTATGGTACAGCTACATAATGTACTCATAGTTTTTATAGTTTTTCATACAGCGCTGCTCAAGTTGAAATAAGCCGGGAGAAAAAACGGTAGAAAAATCTCCCAGCGCTAAAATTACATAAAATAAAATCTGTTATGCTGTAAGGCTTTAGTACACACACCCCTAATTTATTTGAATATCCACAGAGTATGAACTACTCTCCTATTCTACTCCCGCAAGTCAAGCTAATCCGATTTCAACCACATCCTGTTTTAGTGCCTCGTACGAAACGCAGGCAACGACATTCATAATTATCTAATGTCGCGCCGCGTTACTTCTCAAATGAATACAATGTATGGTAACTACTTAATAAAATATGAAAAATGTATATTGGAGTTATAGAAGACATTAGTATAATGTGTTCTTAAGTAGATTATTTCCTAATTAAAAGAATATAATGAACTTACTTCGTGACGTACGACGTTTATCAAATAATCAGCTTAAAATAATCAATGCTAATTCCCAGCTGTTATCTCGCGGCAATATCGTTATAATCCGTCCGGTTGGTTTGTTAAGCCGTTACATAACCTGCCAGTGTATAAATTGATTTCATTTCCTGTTTGTCGAAAAAAGTTAACTTCCTTTAATAACTAATTCACCCCAACTTTGCATGGGTAGCACTACAATAGCAATTAAGAAAAACATAAACTAAACGATTATTCAATAAAATAACTTCATCCCAGCACTTAAACTAACCCATACAGAAAATGAGGGAGGTTTTTCGACTTAACCCTCAACTATCACATATATGGGTGTCTAGATTATATTCGCAAACAATTCATATGCTAGCCGTTACACGCGGCTTCGTTCGCGCGGTGAAAATAATTTATTTTGTTCACACGTCAAACCGTTATTGGGCTAGTAACGTCATCTATAGCACTTATTGTACATATTAAAATGTGTTTCCCATTGGAAATGAAATATTTTGCTTAAGTAATCTGTGTCCTTTGCCAGCCCATCAAATATCTCCATACAAAAAAATCACATCAATCCGTTAGCATTACATCTTTATTAATAGTGAGATGCCCTACTATTTAAATATAAATCTTCAGTCCACAGATAAAAATGTAAAACAAGTTGAATTATAAAAAAGGCAAGTCAAACTTCAAAAAATCCTCAAGGCGTCTAGTCTCATTCCGTCATTCTATCTGCCACTCGAGACCCCGTCCACTTGAATTCATGAGATTTTACCGGTTTTTTTTCTTTTGCAGGGCCGCAGCACCGGTGCGCAGGGTAAGGGTTTGTTTTTTACTTTTTCCCGCCATTTAGCGGAGTTGGCAGCGTCATAGTGTTGCCATAACCGCCGACATGTCCTCAAGTATTCAGCATTTTTTAATAATGTAGTGATAATGTTGTCATGCTTTAGCTTGTAATTTTTATTATCATTACATTTTCATTTCGATTATAAAAATGATAATGCATAGTCAATTATGTTTTATCAAAGTTTCTTATTTAACATAAACAATCAAAATGATAATATCTGGCAATAAAGGCACTGTAATGTAATTATTTATTTTAGGTTCAATATTTATCTTTTAGTTCATTTTGAACTTTATTGTATTTATTTTCGTTGTATTCAGTGTATATTTACATATATATGGAAATTTATCACAATTTTTACACAAATTCCCATCTGATTTACTGTTAGTTGTATATAGGTTGTCTCTGTCATGTTGGAAGCAATGAATGGATCTTGATCTGTTCTGCAGTGCAAACTGAGGCTGCGTTAGGCGAGAATCCATGGGTGGTTCATCTCCGCGTGGCCGTTTCCACTAGCGGTTTCCTCAATTCCTGCGTGGGTACCCTCATCGACAACCGATGGGTACTCACCTCCGCGTCCTGCGTTAGGGAGTGAGTTCTTTAGACATTTTATACTTTCAGCACATCAGCCACCACCATACCAGATACCATAATGTTCTGAAGTGTCTGAAGTTTGTCAATTCGTAATTGGTCAGCTTGAAACCCTCTCACTATTAAGAAACCCGTGTATAATATACCAATACCTTTTATTGGTCGGAATAAAATAACATAATTATTCGTTAGTTGTTAGTTGAAATCAACAATTTTTTTTTAATCTGTACTAATATTATAAAGCTGAAGGGTTTGTTTGGTTGAACGCGCTAATCTCAGGAACTATTGGTTCGAATTGAAAAATTATTTTTGTGTCTAATAGTTCACTTATTGAGGAAGGAAGGCCATATAACATCACGCTATGACTAATAGGAGTGGAGCAGTAATGACTTTTGTTGCAAAATCGGGAAAATATAGATTTCCACGCGGACGAAGCCGCGGGCACAGCTAGTTACTTAGAAAAATACATCTTAAGTACACCTCGTTTTTCTTTATTCATTGTGAGAATGCCAAATACGCCTGTAACATATATGTTGTTGTGTTAAAAGTTTTGTGTTCTGATGCTGTATCTTATAAAAAATAATATACGATCTGTTGTACGCGTGTTCAGTATCCGCTTCATGTGGGTCCGGTACGGCGCCGTGAACGTGGTGCGGCCCGAGCTGGTGACCGAGACGAGCGCGGTGCGCATCCACCCCAACTATAGCCCCGACAGCGGCGACAACGACATCGCCCTCGTCAGCATCAACCGGAACGTCCAACCTACCGGTGAGTGAACACGGGTTTACATAATCTACATTAGTTATAGTTATATGTATGTTTATCAGCTGTCCGGTCACCATAACACAGGCATTAATTTCCTAATTTGGGATCAGACAGCCGTGTGTGGAATTGTCCACAGTTATTTATTTATTATTATTGGAACGAAGTTCCTTACGGCAGGCTTGGCGGAGATCGGAATTTATTATTAACACATTATTAGTTATAGCGCCATCTAGTGTTGCAATGAAGAATTACGATGCTAATGATAGCACTGTAATGACAATCACATTGTATTTATTTGACCCCGCAAATGTTGTCTTGCCATATAAATTATTTAAAACCTTGGGTTATATTATTGCATTTTTATTAGGGATCCCTAGTTTTTTGAAAATGTAATATAACCTGTGTTACTCAGCGAAGATGCAGCTTTCTAATGGTGAAAGACTTTTTGAAATCGGTCCAGTAGTTTTGTGTAAAAACATTACAAACATACAGAGGATTCCTCTTGATAATATTAAGTATCGATTACTTATAGCGCCATCTAGTGTCGCAACGAAGAACCACAATGTTAATATTGTAATGATAATGACAATTGGATTATTTATTTATTGGGGTAAATAGTAATCTGCACACCATAAAATTTTTTTTTTACATTTTATACAATGCATCTTCATTTCGAATTTCAATAAAATCAGTTGAGAGATAACGCGTAATAAACAGATTTACCATCTTAAATGCGGGCGTTTTTGACATTAATATCGTCGTTTACAAATAAAGTTGAGAACATACGTAACATCGCAATATACAAAAGTATGTACATTCGCCATATTGAATTTCGTAGCGAACAATATACGACGCCTCGGAGAGTAATTTGCGCGGCAGCCGGTGATAAATAAACTTCGAACATTAGAAATAGTAACTTTCGACAGTTACGAGCAATTGTTTAATTCCAAACGTTGATTACTTGCGGAAACGCACCAAATACGAGTGTTGCCTTAGCAGTATGTAGTATATATTTGGTGACACGACAGTGTCGCCGGCAAGTTTGCGAACTTATTACACAGTTCATTTTCTTTAACATTTCATTTCATGCTTCCCATCTTCACAATTAAAGTACCTACTGCATATGTATGAATTTGCCTACTAAAATTTATTCTTCAGCAACAATCTGCATTGTATTGGGAACTTAATAGTACAACACTGATATAAGGAAGTCATTGGCAACTAGCTGATGCTGTAACTAGATCCAGGTTATATTTATTGGTAAGTTATTTTAACAGAACTCGTAGTCGACTGCTGACGACCTCCGCGTAAGGGACCCCTTACGCGGAGGTCGTGGATCGATTCCCGCCCGTGACAAACATTTGTGATGTGAACATTAAGACGAATCCGCGGGCGTATTTAGTATCGCCACGTGTCGTGAAACTACGGTCAATTGGCAACTGTCGCTGTTTTGTATGTGACATTATGTTCTAATTATAACTGAACCTTTGAAGGGATACTTAACATTTGAAATAGGTTAAATTACCAGAATCATTAATGTTCATGAAGGGTAATGTAATCATAGCCTAGATTTACATTTTAGCTTTCCACTCGTGAGGTTTGGAGTTTTGTGAAAGTAAAATCCCAGCTTTCTACGTACAAAGATATACACATTTTTTCCATATTACCTTTCCATATATGATGTTTATAAAATAAAAACATCTATAAATAAATAATGGGAACGATTAAAACGGAACAAAAAAATCAAATAAAAGTAATACATACAATTGAGGTATTTATTTCATGAATAATTACATAATTTTAAAAAATATCTTAATAAATAGATTAAACAAACTAAAAGCTAATTAATAAATAAATATTTACAATATAGATACATAAAAAAGATCATATAAAAACTAAAATTTATA
>DWGJ01004988.1:0-10908 GCA_018246895.1 Aspitha aspitha aspitha
CACCCCACGATCCAACCACACCCCTTGAATTCACCTTGGATAGATAATCGGATACTATCCAGGTGTGAAGTGGTGACAGCATTGAGGTTGCGTTCAGGTCACATTACCTGCAATAAATTTTTTCATCTAATGAAGAGGTCCGCATCTTCAAATTGTCCCTCGTGTGGTGTGATAGACGATGTCTATCACATCTTAATGGAATGTGTCAACCTCAGATATCAAATTGTTGATATGATTAGTTAGACACTGGTTTTTGTAATAGCAGTCTGGTCGATCCTACCTCATCATCGGCTAGACTGCTTTACAAACTAGTTGACAAAAAATAGTTATAAGTTATGTTTTAGGGTGGGATTTGTTGTTACTTCTAGTTTGAATTAGTAGGTATAGCTGTATTATGTGATTTATTTCTGTTGTATGTACCAGGGCGGCATATTCGGTAGTTTCGATTAAGCCCTTTAATTCAGAATTTAAAAAAAATACTTATTTCCTGAATGGACATGGAACCCAAAATCTCCAGTTTTGTAATTAGATTCATTTATCACCAAACCTACGGGCCAGTTGTTATACTTTTTCGGTTTCTTATAAATTTAATACTCGGTACATCCGCATCAGTACCTACGGCTATAATTGAGAAATGTTAATAATAGCTTAGTAACAGAACTCCCCTGTTACTTTTGCTTTTGCGTGTTTGACAACTGAAGCATACGAATGTGGATGAGTGCGTAGTAATTTGTAAGGTGTCTTCGCTACTCAGAGAATTAAGTACTCAAATAAACGGACCTACATTTAAATTGTATAGTTTACCTTGTTTGTACTGCTTCAGTTACAAACTAATTTAGACTTGGATAAGAAGAAAATTGATAAACATAAAAGCTATAAGTACTAGTCTTGAAATGTTGGGGTAATTTTATTTACTGAATTACACCTTATCAATTATTAGTAAGTAGGAACTAACACATGGTAGGTAGCATAATGATTTAAATAATATATCTCGCTATTTGTTACTATTGCTATTATTTGTAAAAATGTACGTACATTTCTGTTCCCGCTTTTCTTCCTTTCACTCACTTCCATTACATTAATAGTTACTACATAGTTAGATGCTATTCTATCTATCCTACTGGTCGGGGAGATTCAATTTCCAGTTAACTATCTCTTCACCACATACTGCACAGGTATTCAGAATATATTAATGACATGCATTCGCTTCCCGTCTATCAGGACAGGAATGCTTTTGAACATTCTAGAACACAGAGAAATCAGTATTAGCATTTTTCGATAATCGTAGTGTTTTCTCTGGCGTAAAAATTCACTATTTAAATTGTCATTAACATTGTACTCATAAAAAAATTTCATACTGTGTTACAACTATCTAGTTGTATATCTATATTATATGTTTATACCACAGAGGTGTTTATGAGAAAATCAATAATTGTGATAAATTGACTCAAGAGAGAGTTGTAGGTAATTTGAAATTATATGAAATGAAAAATTTTCTGAGATAGACATGAAAATCTTATTAAGGACCTAAGTAATTATCATATAAGATATCTCTACCCTCCAACTATTCTTCTGTGTAGAATGCTAGAGTGATACTTAAGTGAAAGATCTAATGACAATGTGGAATCAGATTAAAACAAAACTAGAAACTATGCCTTTAAAATTCTTTATTCATATTTTTACATGATAAATGTTTCACACATATCATATATCTAAATAAACTCAATGCATAATATAATATGTACATATCGAGATCGACTCCTTTATTATCCATCCGTCATTTATTTCCTAATATCTTATCTTCAAACCATTACAATCAATCCTTCATTATTATCAATCATTGTTATGCAATACATATTTTTTACATATATGAATACGTTATAGCCGATAGTCCATACTGCTATGTACCAAGTGCTGGTTAACAAACTAATACACAACTTAGAGAACGTTATGAATCATTTTATTTTGTTCACTGATATTTTTCTCCATCGTTAAAGTAAGGGGTGCGTAAATTAAAAAAAGTTGGCAATTTTGTAGTCAGATACGCGTAAGCAGTGATAGCCTAGTGGTTAGAAATTCAGCCTCTCACTCAGGAGGCCTGGGTTCGATCCTGGCAGGCACCTCTGATTTATTAAGTGCGTTTTGTAGCTAAAATTTAAATATCACTTGCTATAGCGGTGAAGGAAAACATCGTGAGGAAACCTGCACACCTTAGAGATGTTACAAAGTATATAATATTTTCTGAGGTGTGTGAAGTCAACCAATCCGCACTTGACCAGCGTTAGACTACGGCCTAAATCCCTCTCACTATGAGAGCAGGCCCGCTCCAGCAGTGGACCAATAAAAAGGGTCGAACAACAGATACGCGTACCAGAATTTTAACTCCGGAGCCCCGAAGGGGGTGGCGTAAATCTTAGGCAGACTCATGCAGACTTTACCAGACCATCACGGGTGCTGCTTCACATAACTATTTAAAATATATTTTAGAATATCAATATTAACCCGTGCACCTATATCTTCTCGCATTCCGCACGCCGCAGTTTACCTCAAGACGTTTACGATTAAATCAATATCACAAATAGCGCGCGTTCTAAACTAAATATTTATGTATTACGACATTCTGGCTGAGCTAAAATATGAATAATGTTAGGGAATATTTTCATATTACATGTCCAAGTAACTGCAGTGGTCTCATTCAAAGAGGGATAATGTTTTGTATATGATCAGTACAGACGATGTGAAAATGTTTTGTATGTAATTAGCATTTGCTTAAATATAACAATACCAGTGATATCTGTTTTTTTCTAATGACATTATCCATCAGGCGCCTACACAGGTCCGCACTGCTTAATTACTAATGGCAAGCGGCTGATTAGATGGCAGTCTATAAATTCTTTCAATAACGTAATTTTTTGTCAGGATCACACAACATACTTATATGTATATGTATGTACATCAACAATCTTTCCTGAACAGGTTTGTGATAAGTGGACTGGTAACGATAGTTAGTTAATAACACTATCAATTAGCAGCAAGTAGATAGAAAGAGACAGTATAGCGCCTGTATAATAAAATCTGTCCCGTTTTTTTACTCGACTGAAAATAAACAATGGGGTAACCCATAGTTGTAAAATTATCTGAAGAATAATTGTCAAATTGTATGTTGCCCCTTTTAATCAAGTTCACAATTTTTTTTATTACACGATTCTTACATAAAAAGCACAAAATGCAAAACAGTCATTATAAACTTGGCTTTAAATTCTCAATTGGGTTTTTAAAACGACGTCGTAACAATTCCTGGTGGACCGTTAAAATATTTTATACAGCTTTTGACTTCTCTAACACGTAATACGCTTGTATATTATGACCACTTCAAAGTAGATTATTGTATAATAAAATATAAATCTGTCAACAATTCGACAACGGTTTTAGTAGTTCACGTACCTACTAGTATACAAAATATTTTCGCGAACCATTAACTATTATAACACAAGAATATCAGTTTGATTTATTATTATCGTATAAGAAATTTATTTTAGAACGACGTTCATGTGTTATTTTATTTCAAATGTGTATTTATTAAATTTTATTTGAAATCTTAAAAACTCATTATTTACCTATACTTATGTGTAAACTTATAATTTATGCACTTGTTATATCTGAAATAATAACATGTTCTATATGTCTGGGATCGCTGCAATGTCCTCCTTAAGGCAAAAAATTTTTTTTATGTTATGATGACAAAGGAATAGTCGAACAGTGTATGTTAACAATACTTAAGATACGAATACTCGCGTGTATTCAGAATATCATTGAGTGAAAAAACAAATTACATATTGACAATAATTTATTAAAGGAGTAATACTTGAAATAGTAAATGTTATTAAATATCATCTCTTATAATCATATCTAAAACGTCGGAAGTCTGCCATATCGCAGTTGGCTAGCGAAGTATACCATCACCAATACCCTATATGGTTATGTCCAACAGTGGAGAAATAAAAGTTTTCAAAAATACTTTTCTAGTGTAGAGTACGTAGCTCATATATAAAAAAGATAGCATTATAGGTACACTAAAAGAGCATTCTTGATTTTTTTAATTGTGCATATAGTGGCATTGTGTAAATATGTCGGAATGTGTAAATAGTCTATTCACATTTCTTTTTAATTTAAAATAGTCAAAATACACACAGTCTATGAACATGTAGGTTTTATGGGATAGAAAAAAAATTGTACATATCAAGACATCAACAAGTGTATTTAAAATATTTTAATGTACAAAATATTAACAAATTGTCAATCCGTAGTACCAATACAACTATGTACATATATGGAAATAAACTTACATAATAACTAGCAGCAATAATCCAGTTAATACTTTGAAATAGATTAACCAATTACAAAGGTTCGTTATAATATCGACGGTATACGGCCATTTATTAATTCGTTTATTATCTGGAAACAAAGTTCTGGAACTCTAATAAAAGTTACTAAGTAACTTACGAGTAGTAGTATTATTTCGTAAAGCCCTCCCACTCATTTCTATTCGATGCACACCTTCGAGACTATAATATAAATAGTTATTATGTTATTTAACTTACAATACAAAGTTTTTTGGTTTTGCATGTTCCAGAGAAATATTACATTACGACTATTTTAATTTTAACGAAATTTCGGTAAATGGTTTTTATCCACGATCTCGGCAACTACAAAGAACCTATTAAAGCTCAAGGACTGTTGTAACGCATTTTTGAGGAGCGTCATTTTATCACGGTATAGAAATATTTCGATCAGAAATTTAATTCAGACTGCGCAGTTACGGCAGAAATTAGAGTGCAAAACGAACAGTTAATTAAAGTTCATTTAAAATTATATGAATATTTAGTACACATACAGAGGGCGTCGGTCTGGTGTTATATAAAATAAACAGTAACAACGTGTAATGTATCCGCGGTGCCAAATATGTTTATAAGTGAATATAAGAATTATGGTCAATGAAAATGCGTGCGCACAGAAAGCGCGCGCACCGGCGGGCCAGTGCTGTTTGACCGCAACGTCGCCGTCGGGTTGGTCGCTGCTGGCCCGCGCCGGAGCGACGAGCAGGATGAGCACGTGGGCGCTCGTTGCAACCGGCTCGTGCAACTACTCGACGTACCTCGACGCAATATTCCGTTCGCGCCGACCAACTCTGCATAAATCATAAACAACATAAAACAAGAACGTGCTCTCTACGCTTATTATAGGTACGTCTAGCATAACAGTTATTACTAAGATAACTCATATACGAGTATGTATGTTCAGGGACAGAGACCGCTTTATATTGATTGCCTTTAAATCCATTGTATTTACTAATTACAGAGGTAGGCACGAGATTACTTACTTAAAGTAAAATGTGCAATTTAAGATAAGATTTACATTTAATATTACAAGTAATGCAAAATTTGTCACGCACTGGATAAAAAAACATGATTTTTACATTTTAACAATAATTACATTTTGTCCTCTTAGTTATGACGGTTATAAATATAAGGTTTCCTTTTTTTAACTACATTTTCTTTTTCTAAAACCTACAGATGTGTAGAGTTAAATAACGCTACATTACTTAGAAGTCCGTTTTACATAATTCACACGTGTTTAATTCGATGTTTTTTAAAATGACTTAGTCGAGGGTAAATAGTGAAGTTTTTTTGCATAATATAATTTAATGCATTCTTTAGGTATATAACCGTGAAAGACCGAAAGAAATGTCGCTACTTGTATTGCATAGAAGAGAGATTTTCGTACAGTGTATCGTATTTTGCTCAGAATCCGTAAGAGATAAATTGAAAGATATTGATATCTAATATTAATGTTTTACAATACCGTTAGAAATTATATGTATGTATCTTAATCTGTTTGAAGCAATTGCTAAGAACTACGAGTATGTTGACCTGAAACATGTTAGGGTTTCCGAAACATGGTATCTAATTAAAACTAGTAAGCAACATTTATCATATACCTACATACAGCTATCACATCAAACATAACAAACATTTTAATGTTGCATACTTTGTGATGAATTAATGAATAAAGAGTTTTGAATTTTTGAATTAGCTCAATGTACCGAGTTTAATGCATTTGTAAAATAAGACTGTAATTCTAAATGAACAGTAGGAACGCTAACAATACATACTCGCAGCGCCCCCGAGACTTAAGTTCGAAGGTGTGAAGTTTGCTGTCGCAGCAAATACATATATAATAGGTACATGAAGTTGTACGTTACTACGTTTCTCCATTAAATATCCACATAAATTCTAACACTCACTCGCCGAGAATTGGCTGTTGAATAATGCCCATGGACGTTAGATTCATCGTTTGTGACATCCTCTATATTTTAGCGATTATACACCAAAGATATGCATTGTTAAATAATTTACTACTTCCTTGAAATATTTTTATTATAAACACCTGATATTAGGTATCAAAATTCCGTTTCATGTTATTCTTTTTAAAAGAAGTAAGTCCAATGATATGCATCTTAATTAATTTTTCCGCTACGTTGTTACGACATTGTTATAGTACCGCGTAGTGTAACGAGACTTGCTGTTAATCTCTTAGAACTATGTACTACGTAAATAAATATCAGGCTTTTTTGCTCTCCATTAAAAAACATATTCTATTTAAGCAGTAAGTATGAAACAGACATTTTACAAATATTTTAATAGAAATTAGGAAGAAATAATAATATGTGAATTTGTTTAAAATAAAATTCATTTATAATTTCAAGTTTTGTATAATAATAATTATACGTACCTACTTTATGTTAACTTATATTTAATTGTTATTATACATTATCATTATTTCGGATTAATTACTCTGTTTCTGAACAAAACATACATAGGTTATGACAGCTGTCAGTTGTGTAACCACGGATTTGGGCGGGAAAAAAGTAACGGAGACAACGGAGACTCCATTACAATTTCCAATTTGAAGCGTTGAACCGTTGGGCTAATATCGATAACATTTGTAGTAAGTGTGCACTGTTTCAGTTTGTTCACCATTTCGTAAGTACAAGTTTATATTGTTAAATGATATACTGCAAAATTATAGTGTGATCGGTGTTCCTAACATGTTGAATTTGCAAATATGATATGATAATATTTGCAAAATGTATTTGTTGTAAAACGTTTGGCCTTTTTGTTACCAAACCCCGCGTTCTGAACTGAAAGACAACATTTAGAAGATATACGAGTATCTACCTGTTTTCGATTCCACTTGACATTGATAAGATGAATGAAAATACGAGTATATCGCCCAGAGACTTTTTGAAAGCTTTGAAAATGTTGTTTATTTACGACTACAGTTTTTTACGTTGTAGAGGATCATCGCGCGATGAGTCTAAATAAAGAATATTACATTTCGTAAAAATCATGTATGTGATGCATTTACATTTATACGAATTATCAAATGTATCAAGGAATTTCCATAGTCTAGATATTGTGGAACTTGAGAAAACGTTATTCGAAGCGAAGAAGCGTGAGCTCTAATTAAATCATAAGTTTGTGATGCGAAGCTCGCTGCGATGAATTAGGAAGGATTGCCGGAGAGGCTGGATACGTAGAGCCGTGGAGATTCGCAAATAACATATTTATGTAGGCAGGGCTACGAAAAAGGTCCGTAGGCGTCGATAACGGCTACGTTTTAACACGAATATCTTTACTATCCCACTCAGGAAACTCAGGATCGTATTCATTCGCCCCATGTAATAACATCATACTGCAAGAAGCATATTGTTAAAATTATGTTAATTAATGCAAATGTACTAGGTACTTAAATTTCAAAATTACTTCGAACTTACTTAAAATCAGAATTAGGATAGCTATTGGTAATGGTTTTAATGCATACTAACAAGATGTTGACCTAGAAGACATGTGAATTAAATTTAATAGTATACATCAATTTCCCGACTAAGACTCCTTGTGGATTTCGTGAAGATTTTTCGTTTATATGAATAAATACCGTATATTAAATTGCATGAAAAAATTGACAAAGAGAAAATGTAAAATGAACAGAATACATATACGAAGCAAAATAACCTTCAAGTCAAGTAGGTATCTACAAAGTAAATTCAATTAAAAAATAACCACTTAGGTTGATTTATCTGTACGAAAAAAGCACAGACACAAGACGTGAATTAAAAAAAAAAATATTCTTCTCATATATATACTCGTGGCAGGTGCATAGCTTTTAAATATAGCTATACATAGTAGAACAAAATGTATGTGTGGTGTACTAGTGTATGCATCCCTGCGTGCGTGCGTGCGTGCGTGCGTGCGTGCGTGCGTGCGTGCGTGCGTGCGTGCGTGCGTGCGTGCGTGCCTGTCATCGTCACATAAATCTTACCCGACATAGGCATTCCTTCACACAAACTAGAATGTTGACAGGATCGATTCGGTTGATGCAGACGATTCTGCAACAGCCAGCCCAGGGCCTGAGAAATTTTACATATTATAACATAGAAATAACAGCAGAAAATTGATTTTTAGAAACTCACATCTTTTTAAATACAGATGAGTGTTTCTTTGGTTCTTTGGTAAATTTCTAGTCGGAGTATGAGTTATACCAGACGTCAAGTTTTCTAGTATTATTATTCACACAATTTTAACATTTAATTACATATTGTACCTGATATAATATAATATCACTATTTTTATAACTACAAAACCACTTAGACATACCTACATATATTATGATCAAAGAACAAAAAAAAGTTATTAGTTTTAGCTTGCCGAGATACCGAGCCAGAACATTTTACATCACCCAGTAATCAATCATAACGACTTGAAGTCACAATGTTTGTCAATAAACAAACTAATTACCGAGCTTAACGATAGTCTTTTTTGTGATATTATTTTTGAGGTAAGGTACATATACGAGTACATGTACGTCATTTCACGGATCGATTTACAAAACAGTATCTTAAAATGTTGAATTAATGAGCGCCTGTAGTGTTCTTAATTTTTTTTTTACTTTTTTACTGTTTTTCTTACTCTTTTACTATCCCACTCCTGGGCGACACTGATCTCCTCTCAGAGTGAAAATATATTAGAACATAGTACACAGAGTTGAAGGTTTCCTTATAATTTAGCTCCTTTACGGTAAAAACGAATGATGTTTGAATTTTAAGTTATAAACGTAACTTTAAAGCTCAAGTAAATTTAAAAGCGCGTGCCAGGATTTTAATCTAGAGCCCCGGAGTGGAAGATATAAACTCAAACCACTAGACTGTCACTGTTAAGACTGAAATAGTTTATTTAATTTATTTACATGCCTTTTTTAATTGCAGCCTCACCAGGCATTTACTTTACCGGGTACTTACTTATATACATATATACCGGGTATTTACTCGTATCATATTTATATGAGTAATGTTTTTATATCTATTTCTCCCGCTTACTAAAGTCGACAAATAAATATGAGCCAAGCCAAACCCAACGGGTACTAAGGAATTATTAGTAGTGGAAAACAAATGGCAAACTGCAGGGTACTCGAATCGAAGTCTAATTACTTCTCTCGATAAATTACACTTTATCATTAATATCCTGCCACAACTGTGATCCCTTTTTAAGCACTTCTGATAGTGGAATAAATGATTAGAGATTACTTTTCCATTGAAAAATCAGCAATTTTCAGTTTAAAAAAAAACATTAGGCACATAAATATATCTCAGTACCACCTAAGTAAGATATTATTATTCAAATACCCTGTAATCTCACCTGTACCTATTAAGATACTAAATATCTAAATAAATATAAAGCATACTGATAAATAAAAATAAAAACAAAGTCATTATTTTGATAAATGTAGAAGTCTGAAGACAAGCTTTGCTCGCTATATTTTACTTTAGGTACGTACATATTGAAGGCAATTTGTTATAAATACATTACACAAATACTGTTCGTGTATTGTGAAAAAAGAACCATATCTTTGGTGAAACTACTCTCATCACTTTATACGAGGTGCGAAATCTGAGTCTACAACAAAGTCACGGATAAAGTATTCATTAATTTTACAACATTTACTGCTTTCAACGGTTTTTACGTTACGAGTAATTCCAACGGCTATAATTTATGAGAACCATTAAACCAATACGAGTGGTAAAATCAATATGTATATTCGTTAATGTAAAACAGCATATTGAATGAAGCCTAAAATGTGTACATTATACGCCGAAATGTTTGTGGAAATGACCAAGGAAACAATTATGCACTTGTGAAAGCGTTCAGAAATACGAAGTCGCTTACTTTTGGATAATATACCATGGACTATAATGAAGAGAAATATAAATCGGGATATTGTTAGCAACTTTATGAAAATTTACAATACGAGTTAAAATACCTACCTACGTGAATGACGAATATGTTAAGGACAGTCTAATTAGGAACAACTTTACGTGGAGATTGCAAAACCGGTACTTAATAATATACGAATACATTTGAGTGGATTTAAACACGTGATAAAACGTTTAATACCTGATCCTTGAAATAAAATCAATATTAAAATCTCGATTTTATCCACGTACCAGTTGAATAAAAAAAAATGAAGTACAACCATGGCGGAACGGAAAAGTAAATTTAACCAGGAACATTCATTTGTTCCAGGTTAAATCTTAAACTTACATACCGTAAAATTAGGATAGCTAACAAGAACTTTATACGAGTACAGTACCAAACATTTGTAAATGCATTATCAAAATATGTTTTTCTGTGAAACAATGTCTGTATCGCATAAAAGTTTAATGAGATAGGATGCTATAAAATAGTATAAGCTATTATATAAAAGTATATTTGTAATACCTGTTTGAATCCCCGTCGGTAGCGCGTGTTCATGTAGCAGTATATGATGGGGTTGTAGCAGGAGTGCGACATG
>DWGJ01004989.1:0-10908 GCA_018246895.1 Aspitha aspitha aspitha
CTCTTATATCGCTCTAGATAGGTCACCTGGTGGTTCAAATGACCCATCAATTTTTTAACATGGGCTTGTAGTCTAATATATGTAGCTACATTTTACAGTTATTATTCTTTTAAATGGTGACGTTAAGAGGATTATTAATTTAACTAGGTTTCGTGACGTTACCAATTAAAATACCAATCAAAAGTATTCGTTACCGAGCGTTTAAATACGAGTAGTATTATAATATCTAGACAAAATCTGTCCTTTATTGTTTGAGATTGTAGAGAGCGTTTCGGGATTTCAGGTGTGAATAACAAGTCTTTTGTGAGTAGCAGTTAAACGTGCTCGCTCTTGTTTCTTTAGACAATGCTAATATCGGCTCGCTCTCTTAGAGCTTTCATTCGCAAGCTCGAACCGTTCAAAAACGCAAGAAGAGCGTTTGAATAGTTTTTGATGAGAAATTTTTGTATTTTCAATTCGACACTATCGTGATATATTGTGTGATGTACTACACAGTATACAGTTTTCCGATAACAAAGGAATAAAATACGTTTATACTATTTACCGAAAACGTTATTACGGAGATATTTGCTGTAATAATATGAGTACTGTGTAAGTAGTACTTAACAATATTCCAAGAGGCTTAAGTCGGCTTTGTTACAATACGAAACACACAGTCCTATTTCTTTGTCCTACATCTGATCACGTTTTTTTCTTTTTTATTATACACACTATTCTTACAAAATTTTATGTTATATATTATTATTAATTCCTAAATTGCATAAATAAGTTATTGTTATTAATGCCTAATATTATTATTAATGCCTAAATTGCATAAATAAGTTCAAGTAGGTAATCGAGATAAATCGTGTACCCAAAACATAGGCGGCATTATCTATTTGTCATACGCACTTTACCGTATCTTTTGATCAAACCAAGTTACAGCTCTTCGGGTAAATGAGACAACTTAGCAGCAAACGTCACAAAACAACTTAGCAGCAAACGTCACAAATACGAGTATACCTGTAGATAAAACTTGTACGGTCCGCGCTAAGAGAATATTAAAATACATCGTTATAATAAATTCATGCTTGAGATTCACTGGATATAGAGGTATATATTCTCTCAAGACACGAGTAAGTAGACAAACAAAGAAAATCAGACAATTTAATACGAACGAAGAATTTTAATAAAGACGGCGACCCGTTGGGGAATGTCTCATTTCGCTGACTTTAATCTTCTAGTATCGGTGATAGGTATTCATCTGGCATTAAACTAGTCTGTACGATATAAAAAAATGTTTATAAACCTTTAGATCTAAAACATAATGGTTGCCTTTGGAAAACGTTCCAGATTCAGACGAGACGAAACTCAGCTGACACGAGATGAATTATAGTGACTAATTCTATTACCTACTGGCGCCTCCGCAACTCAATAAAACAATTATGTATTGGGTACTTGTAGCCGGGCCTAGCAGCTGCGCGACTTGATTTACTACTCGTATTATATTAAACCCAGCCAAGTTAGTCGATTAATACTTACACTATGGTTATACATACTGTATTTTCTGTGCGTTTTACTAATCTTAGTTCTATCCTTTAAATGTTTTTCCTATACAGTTGCTGATTGAATTTCTTCAATTAAAAACATGTTATAACGTCTCCGGTTTAAAATAGGAATAGCGGTTGTTCCATCGTTCACCGTTTGCCATTCTAAACATGAGTATAAGCAACTTCTATTGACGAGTATAATTATTATTACGTTATTACTGAGAACGCTTTATGAGTTTAATTCACTAGTAATTAAACTAATTCCCAACAGTATTATATATTATATAAATAAACTGTAGAATATATTATAATACCTGTATTGTAGCAACGAAACCTTTTAGACCGTAACAGGGATTTAAGGTTTACGTCGTCAGATTAAAATCTTGTCTCATAAATAGATTCCAAAGTAGTATGAATTTAATAATATAGTAGGCATGGGCGCACATTATGGAGGGTTGTATGTACATTAGCTTAAGCTTTTATGAAGCTTAGTATAAACCTTGCAATAAAGAGGAATTATAGAAACAATGTTTGCCCACGGCAGATACTTAATCCTGCGAAGTAGAACACAGGAAGCAACAGGTGAGTTTCCGGTTGCCCGGAGATACAAGACGCGGGATGTTAAGATAAAACGCGTATTATTTGTGCAAATATTAACATCAGGTATTCATTTCTTTTATTGAATATTAAAATAAGATATCATACGAAGTTTAGAGGTTAAAAGTACTAATACTTATTAGTATCTATTCAATCGATTATTTGGCTATTAATTCATTGACTTGTTATCTCGAATTCAAGTTAAAAGATAATGCAGGTAATATATATACGTAGCTTTAGTAAAAAATAGATGAAAAATCCCCACATTGAGGGAATCGTAGGCCCGCGCCCGCTCGCTCGCGTCGCGCCGCCCGCCTATCGATCGCCCGCCGTTATATAACCCCGCCCCGCCCGTACACCGCTAGATATCTTTCAGCCGTATCATTCACAACGAGTTCCGTAGCCTGAAACCATCCTACAGAACCCCGGCGCGGCGGGCTGCGCACCGGCCACGGCGCATCTCTCGCCTCCTTTCAGGCTCCCAGTTGTTATCGGAGCTCCTCGCAGCCACTACGTGTGAAGACTATTCGAGCCTGTATTTTGTTTTGTCTTCGTGATAAATGCTCTAAGGTGAGTACTTCAATCGGACACTTAAACGGAACTTTTACTTTTGTTTTGTTTTGTCTGTTATTTTTTCCGCTTAATATACGTATGAACGCTTATTTCAGAGACCACGTATTAAAGCTATAGCTTTGATGTGTATGATTGTTCCTTTGTAGTAGGTACTTGCGCTATATAATCAATTGAATTAGCGGAAAGTATGAGTCATTGCACTTTACTTCAGCATAAACTAAGGTTGAAAATTTGGGACATGTTTCTTGACATAAAAACGAGTTATTATGACAGTGATTTATGTTGACGAATACCTATCGCACTCTTAATATAAATATTAGTTAAATTAAAAATATTCTGAAACTAAGAAACAACTTATAGATTTCAAAACTAGAAATCTGAATGGTAAAAGTAATTAACGGCGATATTAATAACGTAAGTAAATGTTGAGATGTGTTGTCTGTGATGCTGCGTTACACCATAGGTACCTACCGACCAAATATGTCACTTTCAACTAAAAATAAATTTTGTTTTATAAACTGTTTGAAAGTGAAAAGAAAATAAATGAATAAGGTTGTAAATAAACAAGAAACAATGGTGAAGTACTTTAATCTGAATGAATTATGTACTATCTACAAAGTCAAGAGGAATTCCCATCGAATATCAAGGAAGGAAGAAAAATATTTGCTTTGCCTAAGTGATTGTCACGTTTGCTATAAAGAATATTAAGTTATATTGTCGTGCTTTATATTGAATTCTTCATTTCCTTATATTTTATTTTATACCTATAACAGGTATTCAAAAGGTATTATAACCTATTCATTGAAAAATAGAATAATGTAATAGTATAACTTATGAAAATTCAAGGCTCATAAATTATAAATAATACAATAGGTTCAACCTGTAACACCAATTTTAATTACTGAATTATTTTAAAAAGGTCATATTACTTAATAAAGCTTTTTCTATCGTACATTCAGTATGTCTGTATGTTAAAGTTCCTTAAAGCGAGTTGCTGGGATGATTGATAGCGAATACCATGTGACATTATGTCCGCTCATAGAAAACAATAATAATAAATAAATAAATAGTTATAACGAAAAAGCTTTGCAATACAATAAAAATATCCTTTATTCTTTCTTTACTGGGGCACCATAACAGTTGTGCGGAATGTGTGATGATTTATTTTTCAACAGCTCTTCAGTGGGCAGTTGAATCCTTCTGTATTACGATGGCTATAACTATAACCAGAGTTTTAATTTAATTTGCTTATTTTTCATGACATTGAATGAGGATTGAAGGACGTAAGCCGATCATAGATCTATCAAAGATTGTATGTAAACATTATATCTGACTCATTTTACATTAGGAAGTATAGTTTAAACAATAATTTGATACTAATTTTTATATTAAATTTTAATATAAAAGTAATTTAGAGTTTTTTAAAATTGAAACCTTAAATTGAAGGAAAGTAAAAGAGAAAAATGCTGCTGTATAGGACATTATTGCCGCGTCTACATATACATACGAGTACTTGCAGCAAATATTCTGAGCTTTGGAATTTTCTAGACTGAATGGTGTAATAAGCAGACTTTACTGTCAAATAAAACGCTTTACTTAATCCTAACGGGTAACACGTATATTAGGTTAGATTAGATCCTCCTATTTCTATTTTGATTACGTGTACTTTGACCAAGTTACTAGGTATATGGTATTTAATATTAGTTAAGTCTTTGAAATCAAATGAAAAATGCTTAAAAAAGTAATAAGCATTACTTACATTATAATCTCGTGTGTTTCAAAATGGCGTAATGGAACAGTAAATAAATCAATATTGTCGCGCTGTAGGTAAGGTAATGTGAGATATACACCTTCCGTCCTCTAACTCGTTTACCCTTAATACAAACTGAAAGTTCAACTCTCTTCAACTGAAATTCAGAGGAAAACTCGCAATCCGGATGTCGCAACTTTCATTACATTTTATGAGAGACTGACTCTAAAGATTTACTTTTACAAAGATTCGATTACACGCAATTAAATCAACGATTGATTTTCGCATATTACAATTATACGGTAACGCCTTCTTTGTACAGGGTAGGCATAAAGGATTACAACCAGCCCCGGACCTGACAATATTTTATCTGTTCTTCTACTTACATAAAAACACGAATAAAAATAAAAAACATATTAAATATGAGTGTGGCTTCAATCTGCTAATAATATCAGTATGCTGCAGCGAAAACTGAAAGTAGTAGCCACTGATTGGTTCATTATTAGTTTTTAGATATTCGCGAAATGCACAGAACCATTTTGTTATAGAACTACGACAATGAAAACAATGTGGGTGTGGCTAGCGGCCGCGCTTTTAGCGGCGTGTTCGAGCGCGGACCGCGGCGGGTCGCTCCGCGGCGCGCTCGAAGCACTCCAGCGCAGACAGCGGGGACATCTCCATGCCGCTATCCCTGCCCCCACCGACTACGACACTCTATACGAGTTCGTCCCCCCGCAAGTCCAATATCCAGGTATTACGATGTACAGAGGAAAACTCTTCTTTCTTTATCACCAATTTAAATAGCTTCAAAATATGGTCATACGAGTGCATTTTGCTGTTATCGTTCGTCGGCTTTGAGCTGTACGGGCGATAGTTATAAAATAAAAGAAAGCCCTGCAATCTTCTGAAATGAAAAAAAAATTACAGTTAAGCGTTGCTTGTTTCAAAATGGGATTTGATTTTACAACGTTCAGTTAATACTAATTTCTTTATTCCGCAGAAAACGACTACGTAGATGTCGAAGACTTTAACGAAGATCAAGCTCCTAAATATATCGTCAAGCTACTAGACGACAGCGACAAGCCGCCGGAATCTTACGAATACAAAATTATTAAGAAGAAAAACTCTCGCTTAGAAGAGCCTACTTTGGGACGTAAAAAGGAATCAGCGTTTCGCGAAAGAACTCAACATTCTGATAACGATAGACTACGCGATTTATTTATGGATAGAAATGATGTTGAGGGTAAAGAAGACGCGCTGCAAGACAGAGTAGAAAATGATGCTGAATATGCACTTCTCTTAGGACAACTTTGGTCCAAATACAAAAACAATCGAGCTCATGCTAATAACATGGAAACTGCACCACAAGGGGTAGTAAAATTGTATAAAGAGAAAATAGTCAAGAAGCGGTATCCAGGTAACTGGGGTCCTATTGCGTTTAAGAGGAAACGGAGTTCAGATGTGGATACGGAACATTTAGAATTTGATCCGGAGGCTAAGCAAGGCATTGATGCTCCTATTTCCAATTATAAACCTTATGAGATTGCCGATGAAGACAAGGATGACATGCGAGAAGAATATGCTATCGCTTTTCAGCCATTGGATGATGAAAATATTTCTGACCTAGCAGACGATGATCAATATACGTACGATGGTATTGAAAAGCGTTTTCCAGTATCAAAACGTAGCAGTGGCTCATACAATTCTAACATGCAAAAGAAGAGATATGCATTAAACCAAAACAAGCGTGGAAGTACTAAGACCTTCAGAAGCAGCGCAGGTACTGATCCTAAAATTATCAGAGACCTATCAAAGATATTTGGAGACTCCGAGTTAGATATTATAAAGACCCCGGTTAAGCGTAGTAGTGATCACGCTGATAATTCTGATGACGTTAAACACCCGACATTGACTGTTACAAATAACAATACTCAAGAACACACTAATGTTACTTCTCATGACGATGATAGTCATGAGCAACATGGTCATAATATCCATCACCCTGGTTTTTCTGGTAAAGAAATTGATTCTAATCATGAGCATCACACTCATAAGAAAGAAGACAAGGAATCAGAGAAACCAATAACTATTAAAAAGAAATCTATTGACTGGTCTGATTATTTTGGTATTGACAAACGTTTAAAATCTGTTTCGTTTGTAAACAACTTAAGCCAAGACAGACTCAAAAAGCAATACTTTGACACATTCAACAAGGAAGTTATATATCCTGTGAATTCTTTTCATAAGCATACCAACGTGAAACGCAATTATATTCAAAATACGCCAAAACAGGAAAGAGAGGTCCAAATGGACGCAAAATTAGAAAATCGTGACGCTAAACGACCCTCAGCTTCCGATGGTGAAACAAAATTGGACAATATTGACAAGAAATTGAAAGATATGGAAGGATTGATAGTCGACGACGCCCTTCATTATTCTAACATTGGCGAAGAGCTGGACTCTAAGGAAGAGCAGGAAGTCAAAGAAAAATTATTATCACGATTGGCAGCGGCTTATAGTCTAGAGAAAATGCGAAAAGCTTTGAAAGAATTTAAGCAAAGCTTACAAGCACATAAGACGGTTTCTGGTTCGAAGTTTGTAGATGCTGAAGATGCAAAAAATAAAAGAGTTGCCATTAAAAAAGAAAAGGTTTACTCTAAAAATGTTCCAACCTTTGATAAAAGCGATACTAAGGACAACGACTTCGAAGATGAACAAGGTGCAGGTCATTACTTGAACGGCAAGCTTGAAGAAGAAATATCGGAAGGCTATATGGGTGGAAGTGGAAGACATAGATTGCCGGTTATGGCAACAGGTAAAATATCTCATCTCATGTCTGTATAATTTCAGTTATATCGTTTTTGATCTAACAGTATTCATTTACCTTCACAGCAGGATCAGGTGGTTCATGTCCGGTTTTGGCTAAGATTATGCAAAGATGCCGTGGAGTTGATCTGTTGGCTGGAGACCGTGGTCAACTATTTCTGCCACTGTGTGGTCTTCATCAAATTTGTTACCTATGCGTAAGTATCAAGATATGGAACCACGCGAAAAGTAAATTAGGAACATGAAGTTGTTCGGTTATTAAATTTTGCGTAATTGTCTTTAAGGGAGAGGCGCCACCGACAACATGCGATTTGGTATTTCTCTCTGAAGCCGACACGGCCTGCGAAGGGGACATGAGTTGCCAACGAGCTGCGCGATCAGCCCTGATGGCCCTGCGGGAACTGCACGACAACCTTGCCGATGAGCTCGACGGCGAGTGTGAGGCCAGCCCTTGCCTGCCTGCGACTCTTAAACTAAACATCGGATGGCAAAGAGCTATTCAACGATAAACCGTGGATCTAAGCAAACATTCTCAAATGCGTATTCACACAACGGGCTGACAGCGACTTGGTTGATGATATCTTTATTGTCAGAGTTGCAAGGCTCGCACGTGTAATTAAACGGCTAAATGATACTCGATGTTGATCGATAAATTTATTGACGTAAACTGTTTATGGATGTTTTGGAATGCATTTTTACTAAATGTCACCTTGTCTTACAAATATCACAAACACTTAGTGTCAATGTTGATAAAGATTTTTAATAATTTAATTGTATCCGTACGAGTCTAACCAGCCATAGACGCGTAGGGATAGGTATGCAGTTTACAAAATTTCGTCACGAATAGACGCCGTTAGCTGAAAAGTAATCATTTGCAATAGTGAATTACACGATCCTGTGTGCTTTTATTGTCAAATGTAATATGAAGTCTATCTTTATAGAGCGTTATATGAAGTTTTGCTGCATTAATGTATTTGCATTCATATGCATATTTCTGATGGGTAATTAATAAATTGGTTAGCTCTAGATGTAAATCTAGAGGAAGAACTCGATGAGGTAACAAGTTTGTATTTCTGCTGAGAAGGTAATTTTATTGTTGTTGAATACGTGTCGACGTACATATATATACAGTTTGTTTAAATGTGTCAACCTAATCTAAGTATTACTACTTATTAAATTATTAAATACATATATAGAAAGATGTGTGTAACTTCCATTTTAATCTGAATACGATTTATGGAAATTTAAATATACTAAATAATCTATAAACTGTTGAAACGTAATATTGAATTACAACAAAAATTTTGACTTATTTATATATACATATATATTTATACATATACGTATGTATTAATGTTCGTTGTTTCTGAGAACGATCTATATGAATCGCGGTACATGACTATGAAGAAGACTATGATAAAGAATGACTGGGAGACAGGCTCATCGCTTCTGTAGAATATTTTGAAAATTGTTCCAAAATACACGCGGAAGTAAATCGCCGTCATATTAGAAATAAACGGAACCGGGGACGATGTAGCACAACTTAGCTCTAGTGCAGCACTCTAGACTATACTAGGACAATAAAATATATTCGCTTTCTTGAGGCCAACCGAAATAGGGTTGGACATGTCTATCTATAAAATGTAAATGCTAGGAACCCATTTTCTACGTCTTCCGAAAATATTTGGCATTCATATGAGGATTTTTGTCTCGGTGCGATGGTTAAATCTCCCATAAACATTTTACATGTTTTCTCTTGAAGTTTATATATAATAGTCACGTTCTGTAGACTATATAGATCGGAGATGTTTCATGACACTAGATGGTAGCAGCGCAACAACAAATGCTATGTACCTAGGTTTTAAATATAAACTTGAATGTTATCACTTTATTCGTAAAATGTTCAAGTTCAAGATAATACACGATTATAAATGGTTTTCGAGACTGTTCGTTTTATTTTAAATTTAATTAACTGCTTGGAGTAGTCAGTATTGAACACCTTTACTAGAAAGATCTGTGAGGCAATTTAACAATACATTGTTTAAAATTTAAAAAGTTGCTTTCAAGAGTGTATAAGATTTGCAGTTATGTGATGTATAATAATATTTACATGTTATAGCAGTGATATTTACGTGCCCGCGAGTTCTTTATACATTCTAAGGATGGAGAACTCAGACAGCCTACGATTGAACGGTTGCGTCAACGCAACGCTAGTTCACTGAAAACTCTGTGAAACGGAGACTGAAACAATGAAAAACTTGATGAGAGACAACTATGTGTATACGAACATATATTTCGTTATTTTGGACAAATGGTCCGCTTCTAAGGTGAAATTAATAATGATGCTAGATAACGATGATGATAGAATAATAAGCAAATATATTCGAATCTACATAATTTAGACATTCGAACTATACCTATATATATATTGCCTATTTCACCTATTTTCTTTTATCTCAGTGACCCAATTACTTACGTTACTCGTATAATATACGACAGCCGAAATCAAGATAGAATCGTTATAATAATCTAATAACAGTCGATTCTTATACAAATACGCCGATGTGTGCAACGCAGCTCGGTACGAAACCGTAAACGCAGCGTATTTCACACTTGCACCTAATCTGTAATACTACGAGTAGGTACCTGAGTTTAAAATGATTGCGAGCTCAGTACAACCGATAGATACGTGATAATGACGGAGATATATCAATTGATAACCGCGGGCTGATACACGTCAATATCGCAGTACCGTGTTGTTCCAACAACAAAGAACATCTAATTATTACGATACTGTGACATATACACATATTGTATAAAGATAATTACAATTAAACAATGGATGTCGCGCAGTTTCGTAAACAAGGGATCGATAACCCATCGGCAACCGAAGGTGAGTCGACCTCATTCAAGCAAGCACTACATACATACGTACATAAATGCCACAATCTATTAATTGGAAACAATTATCAACTTGCTCTGTAATTACAAATTCGTGTTCTCTGTAACTTGTCTACAATTTTGTCGAGTTGTGGGTGTACATATTTACTAGCACAGGGAAAACAGTTCCTTTATTGCACATTGTGTAAGCCATGGGTAATGGTAAAGTACGGGTATATTACGATGTACAATACAAAATCAACATTTATAACAGAAACTAGGTCTCATTTTGGATATTTGTGAACAAAGTGAAATCTTGATCAATTGTTACATTCAAAAGACTGCAACTACTTAATATAAATAACGTTATCAATGTCTGTCTATTACGTTTTGTACTAAATACAGTTGAACAAATTTTTTTGAAATTTGTTATGGATAACTTGAACTCTCAATAGATTAACACTATGTACTCAACTCAACTACTTATGGTGTAAAAATGCCATAAAAGATTGCCTTATATTATTTTCGCGCAAACAAAAACGCCAGTAAAATCTAAGTAGTTGCCAATATTAAAAGGCTATTGCAAACATAAAATTTAAATTGCAAGAGATTTTTTTTTATAATTTCTTTTCTTATTGTGTCTTACAGACGATGGAACGAATTTAAGACCAGATTTAGTTATAAGCGTTCAGCCTTTGCCTTTGGGTAAGTTCAATATTTGACTAAATTATCAAATGTGAAATAATACCCCTT
>DWGJ01004990.1:0-10908 GCA_018246895.1 Aspitha aspitha aspitha
GTGCTGCACACACAAATGTTTGTCCCGGGTGGGAATCGAACCCACGAGCTCCGGTTTGGCAGTCAGGGTCTCTAACCGCTCGACCACGAGGCCAGTCAAACTACTACTTTCGCCCTTGCTGCTTTCATTAAAACAAGTTTTTTATTTTCTCCATATTTTGAACACTATCTATCTGTACAATCACGCCTATCTGCTGAAGGGATGTGCAGAGACAGGATTGCAGCCGGTTACGGCAATGATAAACTTTCGTTCTTCCTGTTTTCATTGAAACAATATTTTTATTTTTTCGTAATTTCGCTATTAACGTGATACTCTCAACGTCCGTTGCTAAGTTTATTATTCGTTCATAACTAACGGACGTACTCTATTCTCGATTTTTTTCTAATTTTGATGTTATTTATTTATTTATTTATAAAATCTTAACCTAGCTTTACAGGGCAAGCTAATTCGCTAGGAAAGTTATTAATTAATATCACATTACAATACAATATTACAATACGCAATTACAATTTGTTAAGTTCGGAAGTTTTTTTTTGCAGCGAAAAAGCAATTTTATGCCAGTTTTATTGCACCTTTAAGGCGCTGTCAATGTTCTGATCTGTAATGTTTCCGTTACGCGGTGATACATATTAATTAATTGTTTTTTTTTTATGATTTCTTGTGTTTCTGCCCGTAAAACGGAACATTACTCTACAAGTGGATTAGCTTTTTGTCTATAGTATTACTTTTTTCGAATTGTTGTTTGCTGTTGACGATAACGGCCTTTAGAGAAACGTGAGATGACTAAAATGAAATAGATGAATGTTGCCCGGATTTGGGTATAGTAAAAAAGTGTTTATTCTTACCTATGATCCAAATTCATGTCAGCAAAATCTTGTAGCAGTATAGTAGTAAGAATCTATCTTAATTACTTTTATTGTAATTAAGTTTTAAAGAATACGTTGAAGTCTCTACCTGTTGTGTATTGATAATGTCGACCTTGCTAGAGGTACTAATGTCGACCTTGCAAGAGGTACTCGTAGCTGCGAATACATTTCCGACCGGGTGAACGTGGTCAAATCACGATTGGTCGATAGAAAGGCCAACCCATTATCTTGTAAACGGATATAGATCGCATGAATAATAGTTATACTTTTGACCTACATCCGCTAGAAATACCAACCATAATGTTAAGCTTTCATGTGCTTAATAAAATACTTTATTTGATTCCGATCAATGAAACTTGCAATAATATAACGAAATTTCAGCGAAAAAATCTCGAAAAGCGATCTAAAGAAATATCAATGATGATAGGTTAACTAAATAAACAGTAAAGTCGTAACAGTGAGATCGGTAACGCTCTTCTGTCAAAGTCCGCCATATTGGATTGCCCGGGTAAGGAGGGGATCCTCGAGGCCCGAATTCCTCACGTGCGCCATTAGCGCCGACGCGTGAGAAGAACTAGTAGTAGTAGTATTGGATTTAGAATTGGAGCCGAGTTTAAAAAATGGTTGTTTTAAGGGTTTCGCGTTGCAGGGAGCAGGCGGGCGTGATGGAGCCGACCACGAGCCGCAACTCGGGCGCCGGCGCCGTCAGCCGCTGGACCTCCATGAAGATGAGGTAAAGGCACCGATCGATGGATCGACGAGTGCATATACATATCGCTGCTTTTCATGAATACTCACACAACTCAAAATTCACGTTTTACAGAGTAGCTATTTTAAAATTAAACAAAATCAAACAATATTGTAAAAAATAAGCAATCACAAAACGACATTTTTGCGCGACATTATGCCGCTTTTGCCTTTATGAATGTGAGTGTTACTGAGTATGAAATAAGGAATATTTTGGATTTATTTGTTATAAACTGGTATTTTCAAAATTTTAGTTGTGTGAGTATTCATGAAAAACAACGATATGTCCTGGAAGACTTCTGTTTATTTAAGGACGTCTTTCGAAAAGGATTTAGTGTATCAATAAGGGGCACCTGTCCTTATGAGAAAGTGGGTAAATAATAAATAAAAAAAACAATTTCAACTATATAATTTATTCACATTCAATACAAAACGTGTGTGATAGTAATTTTAATATTAATCATAAAAATCACAGTCAACCTCTTCAATTTTTTGGCTATAACCATGACCAAAAAGAAAAATATTAATAATCACCACACAGTAATAAATAGTTTCAAATTCTAAAAATAAAATTCATAAATAAGAATCGGATGATAAATAATAAAAAAAGCAATTTAAATGTCAAAATTATTGCTCTCCCCACCAAATTTGGTTACTTTGGCTAGTCAATGATGCTATACTGTAAATAAAATGGCCATTCACGTGAACTATCTTAAAATTTAATATAATTATAATACTCTATTGGAGTCCGGAGACTTGCGCAAGTAAATAAAATTTGAATCAAAAACATTCTATTGACAAAATAGCTGACCTACACCTGTAAATGGTTCTAGAACTTTCTTCCTATAAATACGATTTATTTCTAAGAAAACCTTCAACTAAGCACCATTCTATTCGATAACTGTTACGATGTGACTTAGCAGTGAATACTATGCGATTATCATAATAAACGTTACAAATTAAATTGACTTAGGATAGCATACAAAATTGTAAATTAATACGAGCTAAAAATTAAAATTAACATACTGAGTAAAACGTATTTGTGCAAACACACTAAAATCGTGTCATTTTATTCATTCAATAAAATGGACTATATCAAATCCAGTCGTAAACATTGAGTAAAGGCACATAAGATTCAATTTACAATAAACTCTTTAACAAAAGAAGTTTTTCGCAAAATATTATATTTAAACTTTTGTAAATACTTTAAAACAAGACGTCTCGGTGTTCATCATTATCAACTATGATATTACCGCAGCAGATTCAGAAATATTTACAATTCATTGTATTTTTAAAGATTACAAGATTCATGTTTTGAATAACATTCGTCCTCCATCTATATGAAACGTTTGACACTATTTACTAGAACCTAATTGATTAAAATTCAAAAAAATGTCTATGTCGCCACTAGGGCACACTAAAGTTAATGGACTATAGTTGCACCTTGTGTTAAACACGCATTAGACATGGCAATATGTAGTGACAACTTCTTTGAGATTATGTAGACATCAAATTTACAGTACATCCTCATGTAAAATAAATATTCGAGTGTATTTTTTAAAATGCTTCAGATAATCACAACTTTTACTTCCGTAGTAGATATCAACTTCAGTAGCGCCTTTCAGTCAACTTTCTCAGAGCGTTCTGCACCGTCGCCTTCGCCTTTAGGTGGGACAGTGGATCTGAAATTGGGTTTCATTTCAGAACATGCCGTTAACGGCAGCCAATATCTAGTGGGTTGATGTATTTTTAATAATGATTTTCGAATTGTGTAATTCTTTTTTACATTTCTTCCCTGTGTTTTATAAAATTTCAATTCTACTCGTTAATATAGTACAATGTTTTGTTTAAAATGTGCGTATCTACATGTAGCGAAATGTCTACAATGGATTTGAAATTTAAATTACACTGTATAGTCTAGATAGTTTAGTTTAAAATTCTATGTAAAAAAAACTTTAAAAAAGCATTAGTGTTATAAAAAAAATATTTTCAAAGCGTGAAGCGTGCGGTGTAAATCTTAACTTCGGGAGAGTTATTTTTTATTATTTACGGTGACAATAACATGTAAAACAATACACACCTCGTCTGTGGGTCCTTTTCATAGTCCGGTTTCCTAGTCACGCTGATAGATATCTTTCGTTGTCTTATTTTGTCTAATATGTTTTCTGGACTCGGTTCCTTTTCACCTTTCAAAATGATGGCAGAATTAAGAGTTCTCTTAGGTCGATACGTAGCGTAGCTTCCAGGGGTGTACAATGAATTGGTTCTGTTATATTTTTGCGGTTCTCGAAGATGCGAGAGACTATTATCCTCTCCCCCATCCGCACTATCTAACAGTGATTTTGTTCGCGCGTATCTACTGCTACCATAGGACAAAGATTGATCGTAATCTAAGTAGTTTCTGCTTGCAGGGTACTTTCTGAACTCGTTCCGATCGAGAGACCGATACGTGTCGATTTTGTCACCAAGCCCGTCGTATCGCAAGTTGTTCCTAGTGCTAATAGGTAAATCGGATAGCAGACTTCTATAACGATCTGTGGAAGGAGATAGGTCGGACGCGACCGAGTATCCAGGGGATAAGTCATAAATGCCAGGAGACGTCGGAGACACGTCGAATTTGGTTTCTGTCGGCTGAGAATGTATTCGAGCGACCGGATCATATTCCGTGGCACCAGGACCCACTAAATTGCTTTTCCGGCGTTGTTTCTTTTCGTTGAATCTGGAATAAAAACTTTTTCTTCGTATTCTATCGACAATGTCTTCCTTTTCGGGAGTTGTCGATTCGTGATTTCGTAAGGGCGAATGTACGGAGTTTTCAGTCGTAGTGAAAGGATTCTTGTCTAAATATTTTATTTCGGCACTGTTTTCAGATCTAACATCTGAATTAGAATACGTAGATCTACTTCTGGACCGGCTGCGGCTGTGCGTATCGATAACATCAACCTTGGCATTGCCATCCGGAATAGTACCATTTTTTTCGGGAATATGTTTATTTTCAGTCTCCTTATCGACAGCAGAAATATTCATGATTTGTGGTTCTATCACAGGATTTGTAGGAACTATTTTTTTTACTCTTGGCAATCGGGAGAAGTCTAATTTTAAAGAACTTCGTATGGTTTTTGACTCACTATCTTTTTTATGTAATGGCTGTTCATCATAATCCAAAGATAAGGAACTCTCAATGGTTGGTTTTCCGTATTTACTTTTTCCTCCTAAACCATTTAGTAACAGCGATGTTGGCCTTCTAGGTTTTTCTTTATCATTGTCTATTTGCGATTCTTGTAAACTATCTTTTCTTTCGTCTGATTCTTCGTTCCTCTCATTACTCTGGGACTTTTCTTGAGCTGATTTTAAAACTTTTTCTTTAGAGTCAAATTTCTTAAAAAGGCCAAGTACCTTAGAGACAGTTGTTTTATTACTTGATGTGTTTTGGTTTTCTAACGCTGCTACATCAGTTATCGTGACTGCTCGCTTGATAAGATTCGACTCAGTTGGAGGATGCGTGTGAACTGGGACAGACTTTTCTCTTTGTGCTCTAGTAAGCTTTGTTGTATCTTTCTTACATTCATTGGATGGAATATTATTATGCGACGATTTTTCAGGAGAATTTGATTTTGACGAAGCTAGTTTTTCTAATTTATGGCCTATGGACTGTAAAACTGACTTCTTTTTTGTGACCGTTGTTTTGGCACTATCCTCTATGGATTTATCTTTGACTTTTTTTGTGACCTTTTTCTTATCAATAGGCTTTTTCGGTTCATTTACATCTGAAACGCCGCCTATATCAGTTTTTGATTTTGATGAAACTTTTTTTATGATCTTCTTTTTAATAGTTCCCTTTTTTTCATTGCAATCCGATTCTGCTGATTTTGTCATGTTTTCATTTTTAATTCCATTAGTTTTTAAAGCTTTCGTCTTATTATCTTCATTGTTACTTTTTATAACACTCTGTTCAAGTACATCATTTACAACAGCCGTTTCATGCTCACTCTTTTCGTCTTTTATTTTTATACTGTCACTATCAGATATATTCAATATTTGGAATTTTTTCAATGTAAGATTAGATGCATTTTCAGTAACATTTTTACTATAGTCATTTTTTAAAGTTTCTTTTTGTTCAGCGGACTCGGTCTTTCTGACGGATTCCGAGTCCGAGATGATAGGTTTATTTTTTTTTGGCAAAGTAATACTAAAACTAACCTCAATGTCATTTTTAGTTTCCGTGGTAGTTTCTTCTTTTGTGGGAGTGTTGGGTTCTTTTTTGATATTTCTGTTAACATATATTTTCTCTGGTGATGGGCTGCTTGTAGGATAACTCTTTGGTCTTATTAATTTTGACTCTCGAGACAATTTTCTTTCGTCAACTTCATTATCTTTGTTTAATATTTTATCCGATACTGTGGTTTTGCTTTCTTCGAAGGATTCATGATTTTTAACAGGATAACTCTTTGGTCTAACCATTTTCGATTCCTTATTTGTATTTAAGTAATGCTCGTCCAACTGAGATCTTTGATAGGTGTCACTAAGATTTCCGTATAATTTAGAATCCGGCTTTGGGTCAGATATTGAAACATGACTGTCTAAATTTGTTTCTTTAATGTTATCCAAGATAGGAAAAAATGGGGTAATCGATCTGCTGCGATCTTTTCCTATCAAATTGCTCACAGGCGAGAGGCATTTACGAAGGCAAGAACTATCATCTTTAAGCATCAGTTGAACGTCCTTTGATTCTACAGGGCTCTTAACACCGGAAGACTCTAACGATTTATTTTTCTTTTCTCTGATTTCTTTTAATATTTTCTGCGTCTCCAACTCTTTCTCTTTCTTATGCTTACTATAAACACTTTCATCCGGAGGTGTATCGAAGAAATCTGAACGGAGAAATCTCGAAACGCGTCTTCGCGGCTGGTCCCCCGCCAGTCTCATGGAGTGCCGCCTGAAGCCTAGACCGGAGATATTGCCGGCCGGGGAGCCGTACGCCGCGATGTAACTCGGTTCGGAAAGAATGCTGCCGCTGTCAGACGAGTATGATTCGTCCAATGAGAGAGTTCTTTCCGGTGTTAAATATTTGCTGAGTAAGGGGCGATCCGGTGTGCTACGAACACTGCTACAACGGGACTGACCAACGGAAAGGGACTCTTTTGCGGGCATTCCGGGTTTCGGCGCATGCTCGAGACCTATGTCAGGTGTAACGGATGGAGGTGATGTCGATTCCTTGGCGACGGAGGAACGTCGTCTGATGCGCGGAAGTGTGCAGAATTGTGACGCCGATACATCTATCGTGTCGACACCGTCCGCCTCATTGGTCATCGAGCTCGTTGCATTCGTCGAAGCCTCAGGACTAATAGCCTTTTCATCGACTTTTTTATCCTCCTTAGCATCAGCCTGTAGGTTCTCGGCAGTTACGTTAGAGCGATCGGTGGGGCCGTCGGGGTCGGCAGGGTGGAGGGCCTTGCCGGCGGAGTGGCTGCGCGTGTAGGGCCGCTGAGCCGGCGGCGGCGCGGCGTGCAGCGACAGCGTGCGGCGCAGCGAGCGCGCGGCGGCGGGCGGCAGGTGCGCGAGCAGCTGCTGCTGCAGGCGCCGCGACAGCGCCGGCGTCAGCCCCGAGAGCGCGCGCATCTCCTTCTCTGAGAACTGTATGGCGCTCAGGTCGAGATCCGACAGATCCAGCCCGCTCGGGACGTTCGGTGGTTCTGCGCTTTGTTCGTTCTTCGTTTGATGCTTACCGGATTTCTTAGTGTTACCTGTAAAATCAATCGAAAAACACACGATTTCGATCATGCACGACGCTCGTTCGGATGGCATATTTACAATGTCGTGGAGGGCAAATTAGACGCTAATTTATTCATCGGGTGCCGGGAGGCGACCCCCGGCTAGAGTTACTTGTTGAGTGGTAGAATGAGAGTAGAGTCGAAGAAATGGCGACATCGCCGGAACGAGTCGCGGGTATGCGAACACCGATAAGGCGGGTTAAACAGTTAATAGTTACACAGTCTAGATACGAACTAATAAATTTAGGTCAAACGGAAAGCTTTAGAGGTGCAAACCATAACACAAAAGTATGCAATAAAATGTTGCCGATCGAATCAAAGAAAAAAATACCAGAATGCGAACTAAAATTATTGCGTCAGCGAAACATGTCACATTATAAAGGCATCTCTATTCTGGTAAACGGCCGCAGCGCGCGATGCGCAACACAAAAACACATAAATGAGAAATAAACAT
This sequence comes from Aspitha aspitha aspitha, assembly GCA_018246895.1. Classification (NCBI taxonomy): domain Eukaryota; kingdom Metazoa; phylum Arthropoda; class Insecta; order Lepidoptera; family Hesperiidae; genus Aspitha; species Aspitha aspitha. The sequence continues at coordinate 7,839 of DWGJ01004990.1, forward strand.
AGTTTAGTACCTATTCCTGTGTGGCGTTTGTGGCGGTTTTGTGGTTGGCGCCGGTGCCGCTGTGAAGTGAAGATTTGGTCGGAGCATGCAGTGTAACGCGCAACCCAACTGCAACCACACCAACACAACCTCACTACGCTGTCAGCCCGCTCCCGCCCCGCCCCGCTCACCGCTACCCGCGCCCGCGCCCGCGCCCGCCCGGCGGCGTGCTCTAAGCGGCCGCGTGCTACCGTACCACTATCTACACAGATCGAGGCCGCGGTCGACGCTCCCGACTAATATATTAACGCTCGGTCTCGTGACGCCGCCCGTATTTACTTGGACCCTAAATTAATCATAACTTGAAATAAAAACTCAAATGTGGATACTCTACTTTGCACAAACATTACTGCATCGCCACAGGCTATGCGACTCACGAAATGCCTTTTCTGCACGGTTCATGCGATTCCGCGACTACGAAAATGATAATAATAATAATTTATGATAATCGAGAACAGCGCAACATTTTCCTGCTAGGGTTAGCGGGTAGGAGAAACTCAACACCTGCACAAAGAATGCAATTGAAATACGATAAACACTACGATGCAAAATAAAACTGGTAAGTAAAATTAATAAACTGTTAATATTATGTAAATTTTAGAAAAGACGAACACTCAAATATATAATAGACTATGGTAAAAGCCGGTGATACGGTCGATATGAATCTCTCTATAGTCGATTATACATGGCTTGTTAGAGGATCACAACGTCCGGAGGAAAACGTTACAGATACTCGAGATATGGGCCGGGAGGCTGCGACTGGACCTTACGTAGATAGATGTATGGCGTGCTCGGTCGACGGTTAATTCGTTTGTTTAGTGGAAGCTAGCTGTCGGGTGAGTTCTGTAGCTTGCGGTGCTGTCGTTCGTCTGCGAGTGCTGATGAGAATAGCAGCTCCAGCATGCCTTTTTTACTTATTTATGTACATTCTCGTAAAAACATGGATTTGCAACTTTTGTGGATTTTTATTTCATTTCAATTTTAGAAGCATACGCGTTTTTTTAGTTTCATTTTATGCGACGAAATGGTAATGAGTTTGAAATGATCGCGATGCAGAGCAACCTCTTTTAATTGGAATATGGTTTTGATTAAACGTTTTGACGGCAAATTATATTTAAAAAGAATAGCCTATTTATAGAGTTTCCGAACAAATCTCATGAATCGTTCAATGAAAAGAATATAATGAAGCGTTTAAAGTTATAAACCCAACGAGTATTGATAGAAAGCAGATTTTATTGTATAAAAAATATTAACGCTGATTTTAAAGGAATGCTTACTTTAGTGCAAATTCATTTTATTCAATATTAATAAAAAAAATTACACGATTCTTCCAACTTTTCTTATTTTTTACGATTATATAATTAAAGAATTAATTGTTTACTTTTGTTTTTTTTTTAAATCAAGGTAGATAATTTTATTTTTATAACATTGGGCTCATTTTTTTTAAAAGGGGAACTAAAATAGGTTACTACATTATGTTACTACTAAAGCTATGTTTATTTTGTTCATATCATAGGTACTGTTACATTGTATTGTGATATGTTCTGTTATATAACACGCGTAGTGATACCACTTTATATATTAGCTAAGTCTTTCTTCTTTTGCACATAATGGATATTATTAAAAAAAATTTTTTTTTGGATTAATTGTTATTTCAGATTTGGTTATTGTACTTTTAAACGAATGCCGCCTACGAGATCTGTAAACTTTTTTAGAAACCTAAACTTAAATGCGTCGTTCCATTAATGTATATTAAATAGGGTTCATAATTTTATGTGCGTTAAGGTTTTTTCTGTAATAAATTGAGCATTTATATCTATGGGACGGCCAGAGGTTTGAGAGCAGTGAGCGTGTAGTGCGCGCAGCCTCCGGCATCCGTATCGGCAACGTTTCCCCGCGTGCGGGTGCGTGCGCGGTGCGTGTGCGGTGCGTGCGCGGTGCGTGCGCGGTGCGTGCGCAAGCGGGACTCACCTCGCGGCGCGGCGCGCTTGCTGAACATGGTGTCGAAGGGCGCGCCCAGCTCGCGCGAGCCCCAGCCCTCGCGTCTGCGACCACAACCACCGCGTTACACTTTATAACATCCTACGTTTACACCTTACACCTTACACCTTTAAATACAAACTGATACGTTTTACACAGGTTGATCTTTAAATGTGATGTATGTATAAACACGTGTTTATACAATGTATCTTAGTACAAATATCTTGCCGAGACTCGCGAATTGTCCAACCGACTATTTTCCGAGTGCAGCGATCGAATGCAGAGAGAACACCTAAACCGTTCTGTAGAACATCGCATTGACACTTGTTATACAAAAAAATTGTTAATATAATAAAAACTCACGTTTCTGATATACTTCTTTTACTTTCCACATATCTATGAGTGCTGCATGTAATATAAAGTAACTAACATTAGATTAAAGTTAATATATTTATGTCATTTTATAGATTTAAATACTCAATATACTTACAACAGATTTCTCCTCGGTAAGTGGGGGCTGCATGCGGAAAATTATCATAAATATTAGTCGGTGTACATGAAAAATTAAAAACGTTCTATATTAGACAGCGAGATTTTTCCACATCTTCAACAAACTAAAAATAAAACCCACAACAGTAGAATAAGTACTGTTTTATAATATTAATGTAAAGTAACACACATGGGATTTATCTTTTATCGAAATGTTATATGAGGGTTTTGCCTTTATTATTTAATGTCTTCACAAAATATATTAAAAATGAATGAATGACAAATGTATTAGCGTATGACATTGAAGAAAATTATTTCCTTTCAAAAAGTTATATTGTTATAAATGAACTGAAAAAAAACCAACCTCAAGTTCATTTTAAAACTATATTACCGGTTTAAAAAGTTTGAACGAAGCACACGAACACCCCAAATTATTTATACATATATAAACGGAATGTTAAATGATGATTAATTTATTATTCAATTCCCGCCGATTGGGAGGTATTTTGTGGATAATAAAATCGGAATATAAAACCAAATGAACACGGAAGCCACAGCGGCG
>DWGJ01004991.1:0-10906 GCA_018246895.1 Aspitha aspitha aspitha
TGAAAATTGGTAAAGCAGATCTCGAGTTATAAGTGTTGTAACAAACCCGACTTTCTTTTATATATATAGATATAATATATATCTACGGATGCAGAAGACGAATAAACCATTATTATAGTAATAATAATTATTGTTTTTACTATGTTGCTTCACAATAGACATAATTCAAAAGATGTCATAATTTGAAACTACCGATTCGGTTCATAAAGATCTATTCGAAGTGCCCAGTCGCGAGAGCTGACATTCTGGCCCCCCAGAGCGAGGGTCCAGCTCGCAAGGTCGAAGTGTACCGTACTATGTCTATGGTTTTTCAAATACGAGGACATTTGTATCGCATTCGAAATTTTGTTAAAACACTACAAAATTACGAAACGGGACAGGGGACTTAAAGAAACTTTAATATTTTCATATTCATCAAAAAACGAAGTAATTAGGATATTAATAACGTTTCTACATATTATATGAGTTTGATCTATTAGGTACCTACTGAGAATATTGTCACTAAGACGATATAATTATGTTGATAATATTTAAAAGTTCAACTTCAAATTTACAGTACTAGCATGCACCCTAATAGGGCCTCGCAACATCATAATCTATATAGCCTTCCTTAATAAATGGACTATTCAACACAAAAATATTTTTCAATTGGAACCAGTAGTTCCTGAGATTAGCGCGTACAACCAAACAAACTTGTCAGCTTTATAATATCAAGTATAGATTGGTACTACAACCAGTCTGTACCAGTACCAGTACCACACCATAGCCCCCCTAAGAGGCACCATATCACGCGGCGTCGTGAACGCTACTGTTCAACCCCCCGTCGATTCCGAAACACAGCCTTAAACTCCAATATTTTACACTACACCACTTTTGATATAACTACTGGAATGTTAGGGCGGTTGCACACGAGCCACTGTTTCAATTAAATTGAATTAGTTGCGGAATTCTCACTAAAGTACTGTACGAAAATTACTTTATTCTTTTATACAGTAATAATAAAAATAATAATAATAATATATTTATTTCAGACACAAGTCCATAATATGGGTTAGTATACACCATTTCATACTCCACTATGTTAGTAAACACAAATAAATAATACACAAACACACACGCACACACACAGAAAAGCAAAAAAAAACAAAATACAATCAGTACATTCATCGGTTGTAGACAACTTATTCTACGTTAGTATATGCATTAACTTTAAAATCTTGCTGATTTAAAATCTTTCAAATGCTGACATGCGAATCGGATATTATAAGTAATGTGACGTTTATAAATTTGACAATTAAATTTCACTGACCACAACACCAAAGGAGCAGATAGTGTGGAAACTTGCACATGCTGACTGTGGCCTCAAACCGTTATCACATTAAAAATCATCTAATGGAGTTGATTTAAACAATATATTAAGGTTTGGTCTAAGGAAACAGACGCGGCAAAAATTCATTCGTCAACATTTTTAGTGATTCTAAAAAATATTAAATATTTTCACAAGACGTGGTTGTTCACTAAGTATTATCGTTTGCAGTGGGCCTTAATTCCAAATATTGTGTAAACAACGGAGACCACTTTCGATGTAATACGAAAGGAATATAACTTTTATTAAATAGTTGAAAGTTACTGGTTTTTTTGTTCTCGAACCGAGAAGCAGTTTAATTGAATCGGACATCTCGGCTTCTTGCCGATAAAAAACGGTGCGTTCCCACCTTGATTCATACAGTTCTCATGCGATGAAAATATTAAATTATTCACGAACTGGTTACTAGATTAGGCGGTTAAAAAGGTCGGCCGAAGTTGGCGCAAAAACAAAACTTGGTCACACGAATGTCACACCGAAACTAAGATAGGTTAGTTTTTGTGAATCTTGCGGTTAAGGGTCTTATCGGAGCCGTTGATTTTAGTCTCCTTATGCAACGGAAGCTGGCCATTAATATAGAAAAAATCGATATAAAAACCTCTCATTCCCGATCGAGTCAAACTCGATTTGACAACTTGATGAACACGTTCTTGCAGCGACATTTTAGAATTTGACGGAACCGTGTGGGTGGTCCGGGCGTGTTGGTGATTTTTTTCTTTTGTTCTCATTTGTTTTTTTTTTGTGTTGTTTTTCGTTCCACGTTGGGCGATGACTAACGGCCTTTTAATAGCTAGCCAACATCTCGTTATGATAAGAGATAACACATGAAAAAATGCACCGAATCTAGATACCGATTTATAATCTAATACAGTACCTACTTATGCTACAAAAACAATTCGTAGATATATTATTATTTAATATTAGTGACTAGAGGTGTAGAATTAAAACGAAATGCATTGAAAAAGGTTTTTTCATAGGTGTAAAGCTATGGACGTGAAAACGCGTGGCCACCCCAACTCGTGCGGCTTGAAAACGAACTGTTAGACAAAATGGCGGCGAAACTGTCGCAGAGGACTGTCAGTGATCGTAACGTATAGTGCGTGTCGGAATGAACGCTCGGCCAGAATGGTGACTCTGATGCCGTGTAGCTACCTCGGCGGCGCGTCCCCGCGCTGCAGCCTGGAGCATGCCGAGCCCAAGGTCAGAATACCTTCAGAAAATCCCCTTCACGTATAGACCTAATCGCACTCTATGAACTATCCACCTCAGCAATGTAGCGGCTGACCGCTGAATTGTGTGACAGCATCAAAATTAAAGAACGGCGTAAAATCACGGTGATCTCAAACTCAAACTGACGATTGATTACCATGAATCGTGAGATTACCCGTTTTACGCTCTTTATTTGTTTTTACGCTGTTCAACAGTTCCAACGATATCCGATAGTAAAGCACGCTTCAAAACCATGTAGCTGTAGATGCACGCATATTAAGTAAGAAATCGTGACGTCATTATTCTATATTTCAAACATTGAATATAATATATATACTCGTACATAAGTACATGGGTCTATAGACAACATTACAATTTTTATTATTTATGACAACAGATTATTGGCAAATCTATACTCAAAACTGTCGTTCTGATATTGTAATGTATGTAATACTACATACTACTACTACTACTAAAATGTATTTAATGACATTCTTAAACGTAGTTTTCAAAAGAGTGGTAAGTCGAAACATTCACTGAAACAAAATATAATCGGAGATATCAATAAGCCGTAATTATTTTAATTTGAGAAAGTATCCAATAAAAAACTTTGTATTAGCAATTTTCATTATAAAATGAATATGGAATACAATATTACAAAGCTTTCTATCGTACCTATACAAAACTGCACTTACACAAAAATGCACCAATTGTTTACATCGCACGTAATCTCGCACGTTGGTGTCCTTAGTATTTATGTTAGCATGTATCGCATACTAAGCCGTTTGCTTTGCGACTGTTATTATAATAAACTATTACATATAATTGTCGCCATAGCAACGACCACACACAGTAATTAATACACGTCGCTTATCACTGTACCTACCTGTGTGTTGTAAGTTATACCGAATTTTATCGACCAATTACATTTGTGCAGGGTTACCATGTAAGATCATTTCAAAGAACAATGACCAGTTAATACGACAGCGTCAATTTAATTGGTCGATTGCACGATAATGTTTATTTCTATGATACGTAATGATTAAAACTTAAAGAGCATGTAAGTATGAATTAAAAATTATGTATGTAGATAATTTAATACTGACAACTTAACGGGTAAATCACAACGCTTGACTTTTCTTATCGACTATGCGTGTGACAGAATTATGGGTTTGGATGTCGCTGTATTAAGTATAAATTTGGCCGATTTAAAGTCATTTTTCTTTAATGAAAACTAATGTTGCTGTGATAAAAATGCATTCGATCAAATTTTAACATTTAATATAGACTTTAACGAGTTGGAAGCCTTTTCGGTATTTTAATACTGCTGTTTACAGCAGAGTTGAAATTGGTGAAGGAACATTTTTTTAGTTAGATGGCAACCTTGACAGGCATAACTGTGGACAAACTGTTTATGTTTGCTGACTTGTACGACTTGGATCTCGTGTTACCCATTCATACGTTTATCTTTAGGGCCCATTAAAAAGTCGTAACACAACGAGTGTCGTCTACCTATGGGACAGTGCGCCGTTAGCCACACGACACCAGGCTCTCATGGGCGGACAGCGTCTGTTTTCAGCCGATGGCAGCTCACTTTCGGAATGTGTCTCTGTTCCTGTGTTGCTACACTAAAAATACACTAGTGTGTTACCAAATTGAGGTTCAATGGAGGTTTCAATTTGTATAACAACTAGCCGACTCAGCAAACGTTGTCTTGCCTTATAAATTATTCCCGTTTTTTCAACATTTATCATTGCTGCTCCACTCCTATTAGTCAAAGCGTGATGTTATATAGCCTATATTGTAAGCCTATAAAATACAAGTTAATTTTAGTGTAATACTTAATTAAGTATTAATAAATAAATTATTATAATTATAATAGCATTTCTTAAATTTGTACGCCATAAAAGGCAAAATATGGATTGAACTAATAATTCTGTATAACTTTTAAATGTACCCAGTTTTAAATACTTATTCACTTACGCATATCAACTCCATAACATAACTCTACTTTCCGTTGAGAAGTAAAGCTGTCTCTATAACCAATATTTGTAGGAATAGATTTTGTTTGGAAAATTTACAAAGCAATTCGTCAAGATCAACTACAACAATTATAGTGTAAATATTGTACAGCTTTTGTAAAAAATATACACCCAAATGTGGAGTCTGAATGTGGTAGATATTTGAAATAGTAAGAAATATAAAAATATAGAGATCGCGAACAATTACGTTCGGTAGAGCATTATTAATTTATTGTAGACCTGACACTTAATTTAATCTTCTATCATGTGACGTCAGCATACCGAAGCATACCAAACTACTTCATGCGTGCGCGCGTTCCAATCTTGAACAACATCGCTGTAATCGATTAACCATTTCCAATGACCGGTGCGACAATAAAAATGTTAAGAACAAAAGGCCCAAGCGTCGATACACGGAGCCACCCAGAGATAACACCAATAAAAACAAATTTGTTCAACTTGATACGAACACGGCGCGATTTATCGAGCGAGATGTCTCTCTCGATAGTACCTACCTTAAATTGTAGGCTCGTCCTCACCATTCCAATCGATTTCAACTCCTCACCACCCAACACACGAGACTGAACCCAATCGCTAACAGCACAATGTTTATTCTCGTCCGAAAACATTTTCACGTATCACGTCAGCTATCTTCGAAAGTAGCACGTTGATAACAGACGCCTCGTTATTGGTGTCCGAACTAACAACACGACGGCGCATACAAATCGCTGCAGCGCAAAAGGGATAGATATATACGTACGAAAATATTACAGTTTCATAATCTCTTCGCATTCATATTGCCCTGGTACTCGTATAAGAAGTGTCCGAAACAAAAAGACGTATCTCAAAGTGGACAACAGAAAAAAAAAGATTATTTTCATTTCTTTTTTCAATTCCCGCGAAATATTCCCACGTTAATTTATCATTGCGTTATTTTATAAAATATTTGTTTTCTCCGTAAACAATAAAACGCAGCTCAGAACAAATTACGGAGGGCTAAAACAATAAAAAATGTTCCCGGGGACTGTCGTTTTAATAAATCACTATTAAAATTGACATTTCACACGATGACTCGAAACATATACGTGTCGAATTAATATCACGGGAATAGGTATCTTTGGTATTATCAAATAAATATGGCGGTCGATAAATTTGAAAATTTATTTGGAGGAGAGTCGGGAGCGATCTCGCGGGGCGACGCCGCAGTCCTCGGTCGTAAATATAAAGGGGGATAAAACAATAAACGAATTATGTTTAAATAAATAACAGTTTTGTACTGATTCATGTTTAGGTACACGTTTTTAATGGCTTCTTATAATGCGTCCATAAAATTAACGTATTTATAAAATTTATGTTTTCAACTGAGTAGAACCTTTAAGAAGGGTAATTTATTCATGTTAATGGTTGCTAATACGTTTAGATATATGTGAAATAATAAGTAATATAAGTTAGATTTTCGTATTTTATTTCGACTTGTTCAAAGGTGGATGATGAAAGGGTGACAAAACAGATACAATTGCGAGTTATGAAAGATGTTTCTGCCTCAACCTAATCCATGTCCATACCTCAACCAAGTCCATACCCAGCATAAGATAAAGATTGATGAATGCAGAGGAAACCCGTCAGTAAGGATAGATATACTCTTTGCCTAGCCCTGTATGAAACTGGTATGGTATAATCATAATAATTATATTACAAATAAAAAAAATCCATAGACAATAAAGCACAGATTAAATAGAACAGCCTGTTACAAACGACCGCTGCTCGCTGTCGCCGCGTAAAACGTATAAATTAGCCGTATCGCGAGATCGGCCGGCCTCACACCTCGAGGCATGCGCGGTGATATACGGCGGTCCCGCTCGACACTTCAGCTGTATGTCGTCCTGGTAGATGCTTGTCCTTTGCTGGCGTGTTAAAACACGGTATATACGGGAATGTCACCAGTGTGATGATGCCAATCGTCTACTATCACAATAAGCTATGATTGACCTCTGGATGGAAATAAAAGTTGGAATTGAATTAAATTCTTCGCACACTATCACTGATGAGCTGGTCTCTGGTCTATCCCAGCGATTTAGTTCGCTCCAAGCTAATTTCAAGGTTTTTAGTTCAAATTTATATCTGAATAGTCAAATGCCCAGTTGGAAATCTTTTTTTTCGCGAGTGTCTGAGCTGCGAGTGGACGATATTTCAATAGTAAAAATTATAATAAAAAAGAAATTAAAAAATACAATATGAATGACCCGCACGCTTACTTGTACTTTTATGTTATGTAACAAAGTACTTAGTAGTAATAAATAAATAATAAAAATAATTACTGAATTAAATTTCGTTTTGTCAGTAAAGTTAACTAAGAAAATTGTTAATTAGAGTTGTTTTTTTTTTGTGTGACTAAAACAAAGTTTGCTTGTACCCCAAAAGTACCAGGCGCACATAACGATGTAGGACGTGAAAACATTCAGTGACTCAGTATCACCTCACAAACATTTTATAATCGTGATTGATACGACTACGTTCAGAGGAAAATACGATCTAATCTTTGACAATAAAACCCAATATCGCATGCACGACGTTTCATTTATGTCCGTATATCAAATGGAGACACAGTGGCGCCCTCTGAAGGTTGTTAAATAAATTCGGCTTGATTTTATTAATGTTGTTACCGTAATCTTGATCAGAGGAGACGTTTAGGAGTTTTATTATTTATAACTGGAGGTTTATCTGGCATCTCTTGTATGTTAGAAAAGTTAGGATTGTTAACCGTTACACGTTCGTTTGGGAATTAATTTGAGAATGGAACGGGTGACTTGGATGTTTGAGTAGCAGGGGCAGAGACAATTAGCTCAAGTGCTTCCACTACATAAACAATTTAAGAAGGGGACTAAGACCTACAACCCTCTCACCACGAGAGGAGACTGGTCTAGCAGTGGGCCAATGAGGGAGTCGAAATAAAACGCTGAATGTATCCTAACTTAAAAAGTGGTATCCGATACTACGGCGCCATGGTCCTATATTATAGGACCTATAAGATCTTCAGGGCGGCACGGAACACTACTACCTGCCGTATTTATGCTTGAAACACGATCATGTAAGCATCATTCTTCGACCAACAATGTGTGCCACTCCGCTTCCTAGAAGTGCAAAATTGTCACTTAGAAATTGTCGCTTAGTATAGCTACTAATAGTTTTTTTTCGTTTTATTTTGATCTAATTGTCACTAGCGAATTCGAGCGTGTGAAATCAGTGTATATTTTATGCACAAAAAATCAGTCATATTTAAATTAAGAACTTCCTAGAAACTTTTTTAAAATCACCATTTCATTACAAGCAACCAAGCGGTTTGCCGATGAAAGCGTAACAGACAGACAAACAAAGTTACTTTGCATGTATTAAATGTATTAAGCTATTCTCTTGAATCACTGTGTCTATAGATAAAAGACGCATTAAAAATGCGAAGTTTGAAAGATCTAAGCGTAGAGACGGCAGTTGTTTTACTCTATGCACAGATTAACAAATTATTTGCGCGAGAGAATTCATTTTTTTTTATATTGTTGCAGGCAAAAAGACCGAGACCTGATTCAAGTGCTGATGTTCGGTAAGTGTTATACAGAATATACAGCTACATTTATGTAACCGTTAAATAACATAACATAAAATAATGACTAAAATAACCATGATTACGAAGTTTTATTCATTCGTTTCTAAGAATTCCTTAAATGTTAAATTTTAAAAGTCATTTCTCCTCGCAGTTCATAATTTTGGCAGCATTGTACCATAATAAATGCGTTCAATTTATTATGGATATGTTGACAGCATTTTTTTTATTAAAATCAATTTAAATATTGCTAAGCGAAATGTAATGATGACTTATGGATGATTAATATTGAAAGATTACCGTATAAAACAATCTTAATCCACTGATAAATACAGAATTTCGTAAATTTAAAGGAACATATTTCTTTTTTGAATTATTGAATATTAAATCTACGCGTTCAACTTCGTCACACACGCACTCGGCTGCCGTCAAGTAGATTAACGTCATTGTCAACAAATATAAAGGCTACTTCACATTTCCACCTTTCGGGACCCGAATAAAAGTTTACGCTCCGTACCCGAACGTTTACGGACGCACCTTAGTATCACAACAGAAAAGGTCCATAATCCCCGTGTAATCCCCATATTGTTGGAACACAATTGCCGTGAAAAGAGCTACTTAGCGAAATACCGAACGGGACGCCCTCTATCGGGAGCTTCGCAAATTATCACGCCCCGATCAAAGGAAGTGATTCTACACACAATAGGTTTTATGTTACAACGTGTCAATTTGGGTTTTTAATTTTGAAGACGGCTGGTGCAAATTTTATGCCTTCCTACTTGTATTTACTACAAAAAGTTTATAAGTGCAGTTGCTATGACAAAAAAACATACGATATTTGGCGTTTTATCGTGAAATCCGTTTATCTGTCTTTAAACGTCTTACGGGATATATTAATAAATTCAATGCCAACTCTCGTTTGGGCAAAAAGAAAAGAAGCATAGTTTCGGTATTCGACGGGCCACATTCCACGTCGGACGACATATTAGTTAGGTTAATTAGCAGTTAACACGACGTTCCACAGTTTTTATTAATTATAGAGCTCACGTTTTCAAAATAGTTTTTTATCTTCTCCTTTAATACAACAATAAATCAGTTTTTTGACACAATTCCGTTCCGTTACGTGTTCGGTTTTCGTTTTTTTTTCAAATTTTTCCTTTTTAAAGTTTTGACAAACAGGATTTGGAGTATCGGATGACGTAGTTAAAAATCTTGTGACAGTTTTTTGAAGTTTTCCGTTTTTGGTTTAATTGCAGTGACATTCTTGTTGTTGCTTTTCGAACACTTGGTACAAGATCGTTGTTAGTGTCAAATGTCTAAGAGGGCTGTTAATTGCATTTTTAAAATAAAAACAGCAATTTTTGACGCTTAGGATAAAAGTCATATAAAAGTATTCAGACATCCAAAATATTTTTATTAACTTTTTATCCAATGCACTTTAGGCATATGCCATGTGTCAAACAAGTTAATCAAAAATCATAAAATCTAAGATATATGAAATATATCTGTTATTACTTTAATTGCTCATTTGTTTCCTACTATTACGTTTTTCAGGTTGTACCTAGAAATAAAAGTAGGTAAAACCTTTTTTATAACTACATTTAATTATTCTTTATCGTCCATAACCCATCATCATAACTCTTTTGAGTAATAATATTAGTGTCGTTCGTCTCGTCCCATCTGTTTAAGAATTTGGCAGCACAAAAACATGCAATTAATAGAATCTCGCGCCTAAAGTTGACACGTGGAGACCAAATGTCATTTGCAGGGTTAGCGTTCAACTTTTTATTTGAAGCGATGTAAAATGGCCACGATAATACAGACGTTAAAAGCCATGAATTGCGACATTCTGCCAATTACTATTTTTTTTGTATTATTGTCTCATAAACGAAACAGGTTTGACAATTTTAAAGTAAATGGAAATCGAAGACATAACTGAAAACTAAGGCCTTTCGAATTATAAGTAGCCAGTGGCAATTCGCTAAGTTAAATGTATAAAAAAAAATAAAGGATTATATCCGAATCAGCAACGCATACGTATTTCTATAATTAATTTATCAAACACATCAGTCAATGTGCACTTGATATACGGAACCCTTGACGCGTGTTCCGCTAACGACTCGTTTTTTTCTTTACTCCGAAGTGTGCCGGCCATTGTGCCCTTGTCGGAGGGCAGTGAGAGAGTTTATTGTTTTCGTTGCGCGCCCGTTCGGGATTAGTTGAAAAATAATTTACACTTCACCGAACAATGTGGCTGTAGATGGACCGTTCGAGTGAACTGATTAAATACATCTCGAGCTTGATCTTAGTATAATCAAATAAGTCAAGTTTTTTATAAGCCGTGTCGTCCCTTAAAACGAATCTACCTAATTATAATCGTATTGGTGCAATATTCTCATATCTCTCCAATCAATCTGCTAATTATACAGTAAAAAGACTACTGCTAAAAAACCAGTCTGATTTCTGTTTATCTTTCTTCCAAATTCAAATAAGTCCAAAATTTACACGAAGAGAGTAAAAAACGAGCAGGCAACGATCAAAAATGGCTGCTGCCGCCCATAGACATCTGTAACCGACCTCAAACTGAACTGTAGGAATAGGTCCATTAGTCACTTAGTTCAATTACTTTGTGTGAATGCATACATACATACATACATATCGTCACGCCAGGTCCCTTGCGGGGTAGGCAGAAAGCAGCGAGTGCCAAATATCCCT
>DWGJ01004992.1:0-10905 GCA_018246895.1 Aspitha aspitha aspitha
TCAATTGGAACCAGTAGTTCCTGAGATTAGCGCGTTCAATCAAACAAACTCTTCAGCTTTATAATATTAAGTATAGAATCTATACTATAGATGGTTATCCACGACTGCGCATCTAAGCCGCTATAAAAACAAATAAGAATAATAATAATAAATCAGTTATTTATTTCCACAAACAAACGGCTGTCTGATCCCAAATTAGGCTTAATGCCTGTGACCAGACAGCTGGTAAACATACATATACATACGATATAGTACTTATATAGATATTTTTATTACGCCCAGACACAATCCAAACAAATGTGTTCATCACACAAACGTTCGTCCTGGCTGAGAATCGAACCCACGACCTCCGGTTTTGCAGTCAGGGTCTCTAACCGCTCGATCACGAGGCCAGTCGAATTGTACATAGAACAGTATTAGAAATATTGTACATGGAACAGTAATTATTTTAGACGTCGCTAGACTCAGTCTGTTTCCCCATCAGCGCTTGCGAACAGAATTCTCGCAACAAATGAAACCTCAACAAAGACGGTCACTCAGCCGTACATTCAATTAACTCTTAAAACGCCCGCCGCTCCCTCTATATTGCTTTTACCAGCACATCCACATATCACAGAACTCGAAACACATTTACGTGTTTTCATCTATTGAACGCTTTTTTACTTACAATTATCATAAACTACCTGTGCTTCGCTTCGCCCGCGTGCAAATCGATAATTTCCCGTTTTTACATTTGTCATTGCTGCTCTAGTCCTATTTGTCATAGCGTGATGTTATGTAGGCATAGCCTTCTTCAATAAATGGACTATTTAATACAAAAGTAATTTTTCAATTGGAACCAGTAGTTCCTGAGATTAGCGCGTTCAACCAAAAAAACTTTTTAACTTTATAATATTAGTATAGATATTGGTTGTATGCAAAAAGTGTATATATATAGCAAAAGTTTACAAATACGAAAGTATCTATAAAAATAGGTTTAATTGTCACATACTTCGTATAGGTATTTGTATAGAATTATATTAATGTCCTTAATTAATGTTTAACTTAATGTAAATCTCCAAATTTACTTTGGAGATGCATGTTTTTCATTAACCTTGTAGTGTAGAAGCGGAGACTGACTGCTAAACTGATCGTGGGTTCGATTCCGCTCAGTGTATAAGTATGTATAGTGATGTTAATGACTAGAACAGATAGCTGCCTATATATAAGTATAATGTCATTAAAAACTTCGTATTCCTTAAAAATATTATTTGTTCGAATAAAGTCCAATTGAAAATCTATAGGTACAGTTACTCGTAAATGTTACGTAGTATTTCTTACTAACAAAGCGACATTGAACAATGGCGAGATCATTCGTCCGTGCGTTCTATTAAATCCGTATTGTGCACGGCTATTGGATCGATGCAATGATTTACAAAGGAGTACAAAAGACAACAACAAACAACAAAGAATAAACAAAAAACAACCCATATTCAGAGTAACAGCTTTGAATATTGACTGCCCTGTATCTGGTTTTAATTAATCCAGTAGTCCATTGTGTAAGGGTGCGTTTCCACCAGGGATGAGCGAGGATGCGTAGCGAGGAATGTTTGTTAAGAACCAATAGGATCCCTTCCTTTGCCTTAGTACACTCGCTTAGCGGAGCGAGGTATCTCTCCTATTGGTTCTAACAAACACGTTCCTCACTGCGCATGCTCGCACATCCCTGGTGGAAATGCACCCTTGACATAGTATAAATGTTTCAGAAAGCTGTAGACGTAAAAAAAGTACCTTATGGTAAGTGGGTGCAGTGTAAGATGAAACATACTTTCCTGGAAAGTGCCTATTCGCTCTAGTTATATGGAAAATTAAGTTATTAGGCAGTTATTTATCATTTTCTGGGTTCGAATACTGCCATGCGTTTTTGACTTCACAAAATTAAATGCAAAAATATGTGCATTTTTATTGTCATATCTTTACTAGCAATACACGGGCATTTAGATAAGCTGCGCGACTTATCCTATACTTTATTGTAATATAATAATAATAACATATTAACTTTACAAAGCAAGCAACGCTTACAAAGAAACAGAAGAATATTCCTAATACGAACGCAGATTTGAGAAGTAGAAAAACAATTCCCTATCCTCACGCCCACGATTCCCTTCAGCGAAAACAAAAACAATGAAAAACAAAAGCGGGCCCTCACTGGAACCGTTTCAAATTCAATTAAAATCTGTCAAACTTTGTGTCAGGTGTAAAGTGGGTATCGCGAACTGGGAACAAAATGAAAAGTAAGTTATTTAACCAGTCAGATCCAGTTTTTAATTGTTGAGTAACAATACGAAAGCGGATTGAACCAGTTTGCAGCGTTGACGATTCGAAATTAAAAAAAATATCAGGTCGGGAATTAATTGGAGTAGCCAATAACGAGCTGTTGAAAATATCTTCAACTCTGTAACAAATCGAAGTTTAATTCGTGACTGGCCTCTTGGTCGAGTGGTAAGAGACTCAGACTGCAAAACCGGAGGTCGTGGGTTCGATTCCCACCGAGGACAAACATTTGTGTGATGAGCACATTTGTTTGTGCTATGTCTGGCCGTAATAAAAATATCTATATAAGTACTATATCGTATGGATATATGTATGTTTATCAGCTGTCCGGTCACCATAACACAGGCATTAAATTGCCTAATTTGGCATCATACAGCCGTGTGTGGAATTGTCCCCAGTTATTTATTTATTTATTATATATGTATGATAGTACTGTAAATTCATTATTTTTGTTCAAAACTGTACTATTACAATATTGTATACACTATCAATGGGAAAATCGAAGAGGATATCAATCACATATTGAAAAAAAAAGTATATTGTAGTCACAAATGTTTGCCAAACAATCGAATATTTCAAGACATCTATTTTTCTTATATCATTTTTAGGGGCGGTCTCAATCCAACGATTACCAAATATTTGTCCGAAATAATTAGCTTAGCGCCCTCCCCGCTCGTTAAGAATTTATGACATTCGCTACTATTTGCATCTGTTCCACGGGGAACTCGTAGGTCGTAAAATTTGAATGCAATCACGAAAACATAGACGGATTGTGCATATGTATTGAGGGTATTCGTAAATAAGCAGATAGAATTTGTAGCAACAGTGGTTAAAAATTCAGCCTCCCACTCGGGAGGTCCGGGTTCGATCCCGGCACGCACTTCTGATTAGTTACGTGCGTTTTATAACTAAAATTTAAATATCACTCGCTATAACGGTGAAGGAAAACATCTTTAGGAAACCCGCACACCTTAGAGATGTTATAAAGTAGGTATATAATATTTTCTGTAAAGTCTACCAATCCGCACTTGGCCCGCGTGGCTACGGCCTAAATCCCTCTCACTATGAGAGCAGACCCGGTCCAGCAGTGGACCAAAAAAAGGGTCAAACAACATGATTTGTACAAATTTTCTCTTAGTACAGATGCCTACTGTGAATGGTATATATTTAGCAGTACCATGCTGCTTCAGTTTCTTTCGACTGGCGTTGTAGTCTAGCGGTTAGACCGTGGTTGCTAGACCGGAGGTTGCGGCTTCGAATCCCCCCACGACACACATTGTGATGAGCATATTTGTTACTTGTGCATCTCAATGTAATAAAGTTATTTATTTAAGCATATTGCATGAATATTTATAATAATAATAATAATCTATCCAATATCCCAATTATTATTGTATTTTTATTAATGTTATAGTGAGATAATTGTAATCCTCTGTAGAAACCCATACTCATCCTTAATCTGAAGCGTTAGGAAAATAGATTTGTGAATGCAGTTTTACCGATGAAAAGTTAATTAAAATCCACACAAGTTTGAACCTTACACCGCGCACAATGAACGTCGCTTGTCGCGCCATCGATATGAGAAAAAGTACAGAAAGACACGACGAAAGGCCGGGACGCGCGCGGCGACAGCTGGCGGCGCTCCTGGCGCACTTATAAATCACTTTTCAAACGGGCAGAGGAGGGAAATGTTGATTTTTTTAAACAGAGCATGTGAAAAAGGATAACAAATAGTCATTTGTTATTTCAACGTACATATATATATACTTGTAATAATTGATGATATACTTGGATATTTCCACACGTGGGTATCTGGTCTCTGTTGCAGATTAGTGGGTATAATTTTTTAAACCAACTGAAAAGCCTTCTACGAGGGTTACCTAACGATAACAAACGACCGACCGCTCTACATCCCAGCCGGAGCAAAGCCGGAAAGTCTGCCCCTAGCTGTCATCTGTGCAAATGGCGCGTGGCGCGCATCCTGTGTAGCTCTATTTTACAGACGCTCGGAAAACCAATGTGTAAATTAAAATGAAAACCAATATAATATAAGGCATTAATGATCCAGTTTATACAGATGCCAATGATTGTTATTTCAATCAATTGTTCGCCGTGGCTATTACCATCACAATAGCGTCGAGTAGCCGGCAAGCTGGTGAGCCGAGATTGTGGAAGCTGGAAGCTGAACAAATACAAGATAAGCTTCTACAGATTTTCACGAAGACACACTTTTGTCGTGATATACCTGTTTATTTTAAATTTATTTATTAATAAGGTTTATTAACATATAATTATACTCCTTATGACTTATAACTGAATTTTAATTATTTTTTTATTAATTAATGTGATACAGTGTATCTTCATGCATGCATATTATGTACATACAACTTATTGTGAACGGTCACAAATAATGTTGGTAAAGATAAATCTCTATGATATTAATGTATATTTCAATCAGAATGAAATTTTTTCGATTAAAATTTCATATTTCAAATCAATTTTGTTTTATATAATTTTAACAATATTTGAATTATTATAAAAAATATTGCACCAAAAGCAACATCGTGAAACAAGACTTAAAAGCAAGCGGCGAAATTGAAAAGCAACTAGGTACTTCTGTTGGACACAATAAAGATCTACTTCTTTAATTGGTTCTTTGTGCTCCGCTTCTAATAGCCTTTAAATCTACCGGGATCACTGCGGAGCAGTCCTTGGAAACTGTAAATAGGATTTTGTTATTGAATGAAATTCTATCGACAATCTTTGTTATGGTTACAAGATAGTTAATAATCTGTATATATAAATTTCTAAATACATTCCCATTTACATAAATAATTATCACACCCAGATTGTACAAATGCTTGTACTTAAATAAAATATTTGTCCTAGGCGGAAATAGAACTCCAACAGGCCAGTCGAAAACTTAAGAATTAATAAGAACATTACATGAGAACATTTTGTAAAGGGTCACAGGAGGCGCCTTTTATTAAGATTAATTCAAAAACGAATTAATTTTGTCCCTTATTCTACTTTTGTTTTTACATATACATGTAAGTATAACTGGAATAATAAACACACCACCAGCCCATCGAGTTCTACATCATCGTGGTACTCAGATATTAATGATCCCAGCTTCCTTCCCTTCAATATTTATTTTTCATTGGGCGAGTATAAATAAAAGGGAAGAAAACATGTTGACCGTTAAGAAATTAAAACAACAATATATTGTATTTATTGTAAGACTTAAATAGCTTCTTCTATCGATGTGTGGTTAAAAAGCTGTTACGTTTAGAATCGGGTTTGTTGTTTTATGCTTAACAGACTTCACAAACGTTTAAGATATGTCCATGCAAAATATGTATGCTAAAAATTAGAAAAAATTAAAAAATTAGATGACCTGACAAAAGCTAACTATGTTACTTATATACTCGTAAGATTCCGATATAAAATCATATATCGAAATCTTACGAGTATGTTTGAAGTTTGAACGTGGTGATTGCTTGCTCACATAACCGAATAAATGACTTAGTAAGGTGCGTTCAATGTACAACCGCAATCATTTCATACATGAATATTTGACAAGGTGTAGTCACATTCATAATAGCTCCAATACAGTTGCACGCCGGCGGCTAAAACAATAACACACAATGAGTGCATTGGATCCCATGTTCTCGCAGCTCAGATATTAATGAGAGCGGGTTCCTTCCCGTGAATATTTCATCGGGCGCGCGGGGAGCCAGGATAAAATATTGCGCTGACGGATCTGTGTGTATCAGTGAGATGTCTTGTGATACCTACACATTTGAACCGCTGGAGGCTTTACCGATAATTTTCAGCCACCAAAAATATAAACGCGAAAAAAGACCAAGTTCTTTACAAAACTATCCAATATAAGTACCCGAATAACCGCTTTTTTTATTTGAGTGGAGTAGCAAATGAGCAGGCAGCAGTCACAAGTGGCCGCTGCCGCCCATGGACATGTGTAACCAACTCCTAACAGGACTGTAGGGACCGTTATTGTGAAAAACGTTTGATCATAAAGGAAGTTGAGATCCAAGTGGACAAGTTTTCGGATACGCTAGTAATTTTGAATTTTAGTCTCCCACTTCGGGACGTAAATTCAAATCCCGGTACGCATCTCTGACTATATAAAGTTAAGTGCGTTTTGAAACTTAAATTTAAAAATTCTGTTGAAGAAAATATCGCAAGGAACCCTGCACACCTTGGTTTATGTGATAAAGTATATAATCCGTTCTATCGTATGCATCCAATCCGCACTAGAACCTAACACTATGATCTGAAAAGCTTCTCAATATAAGAGTTAACCCGAGTCTACCAGTGAAATCTTACGCGTAAAAAGGGTTAAAAATCTATAATTGAAGATACATAACCGTAGATAACAATACTGTGTATGTTCTGTATAATTTATGTATTAAGCATTGTTTAGCCTTAATTGGATAAATAAACATCTTGGGCGTATCAAAATACAATCCGTATACAATAATACCATCACAGCTCGAGTTGATACATGATAGTTCATTAGCACAAGCGTGTAAGGCTGTCTTCAAGTACTAACACTAATATGAAGCCTTACGTCAGATCCTGTTAACGGATGTGTCTTACAATAGCATAGCTTCAAATGACTTAACGTCTCCGTTTGCGAATTACATACCTAATACTACTATAAGTAGGTACATAGTTCATTTACATACATAATATATAAGTATGTGTTGTTCCTACCTTAATATTCTTTAACTAATTAACATGGTCTCCTCTCATAGTGAGAGTGATTTAAGCCATAGTATGTATGTTGGCCAAGTGTGGATTTGGTACCGATACAAACTAGACACTACGAGTAGATATCATATTATTTTTCAAATAACTGCAGCGCATGTTATGCTTAAGAACTTATATTAAAACGACTAAGCCCTTGATATTAAAATTTCTAAAGGGGACTTATTGTTTGTTCACTATACTTGTCATATAGCCTGCCCTAATCCTTAATGTGGAGTGGTTTCTTTTTACATTTTTCTTCATTATTAACGTGGAAATTGTGGTTATTCAGTTACGCCTTTTTTCGATACGGGTAGTCAGAGAATAAGGACTTCTACTTCCATTTACATGAATATCGTTATACAATCGTCCAAACATGAAAATTAATTTCAGTAAACTCGCCAAATGGTACGTATCGCAAAGGAGGACGCGAGTCTTCCTATGAGCGTTTATCCTTATTTCCTTAACGCGTTTTCATGCTCCGAGAAAGATATGGCGGTTGTAAAAAGAACTGGAGCAAAACTAACATAATGTGAAGACAAACTATAAGTGTGGGCCGCAACAAATTTATATACAACCCTCACAAATCTAGATGTACTGTTTCACGCCCGTACAGTATCTTGGAAGCACACAATATTGCGCTATAACTTTGCACTGGTACCGACCGGTTGACGCTAGTTTAAAACCAGTTTTATCCGGCCCGCGCCGGCTCTTCAAAGATTTCACCGGATGAAACGCCGCCGAGGCGCTCCCGTATTGTTTGCTAAGAAATTAGCTGTTGACTTTTTAATCTTCTCGTCGGCGAAAAAACTGGTCATTCGCTAATGGAAGCGGAAAATATTTGAATAAGACGTTTCCTCGTTTGTACGTTGTATGAGATGAAATTTTTATTCAACCGGTAGCTGGCCTACATCCGAAAGGTTTTTAATATACACCCTCGTCATAAATTATAAGGTAATTCACTATGTACATCTCTTAATAATTATTTCACCCATATAATTGACCTAAAAAATGAAGCCATAGCCCTTTTCACCGGCCTCCTGGCCGAGTGGTTAGAGAATGCAAATCGGTAGGTCATCGATTCGATACCCACCCAGGACATCTATGTGATGACCACATTTGTTTGTCCAGCTGCCCGGTTACCATAACACATGCATTACAATTATTAATTTATAATCAGGTAGCCGTGCGTGGAATTGTCCCCGTTAGGTTTTTTTATATTTACAGGGAATTTTTCAACAGTGATTCATATTGTCGCTGTAGTAAAATTATTGTATCTTGACTTATATTCGTACTACCGTTAATCGATAGTATTAACACTAAAATGCATAATAAAAGTTATATCAGCAAACAATAAGTATGTAAATACCTAATGCTTGCGTCTGGCCTCACAAACTATCCTTACGAAAGACATTTTAACAAACATCCATAGACGCAGCATCCCCTTCCAATAAATTGCTAAGACTACGACAGCTGTTTTATTTTCCACCACCCTAGCCCACCCTCGCAAACTATCCCCCGGGTATGTGTTTAGTTCATGCAAATTTAAACGCCTGCATTTTATTACCTCAATTTTCACTCGACTGCAGCACGGAAGCTCCTATATAGGTTATATCCTAAGTGCGTAATAAGAACACAATATTTTTTTTAAGTTAAGAATAATTTCCCCATCAAATCAGTTCTAATGCTTTTGCAAGAACGAGCGTCCGTTCCGAACTCAAAGAAGCTTAGCATTTCCCAATTTATCTAATAAATTATCAATATTCCATCAATTTAATCATAAAATGAATATTTAGTACTGAACTCTTTTGGTATTATTCAGAGAAGTTAATCTTGATTAGATAACTGGAACTAATTTGAAATTAAGGATTACAAAGGACAACAGCCTCCGAAACCGGCGTGTATGCATGAAGAGAATGATGAATGTAGATGAACCACGGCAGGTTTGTAAGGACAGGGATATTTGGCACTCGCTGCGCCCTGCCTACCCCGCAAGGGACCTGGCGTGACGATATGTATGTATGTATGTATGTATGGTATAATCAGCCTTGGTTGTGGAACTGGTAAGAAGATTGTCAATACAAGGACTTGGTCGCTCAAGCAGCGATTTCTTCCAAACCGTTTAATCATAGTTGTAACAGCAAACTACCGAATTTATGAGTCAATAGTGTGTGTGTCAATACGGAAATATAGCATACACCCATCCATGAGGTACTGAATGCTATATTTTTCTAACACAAAGTAATGTGCACATTACCGAACTACGTACTTAGATACGGGGAGCGTGGATATTCATACGCAGCCCGACAACCCTACTCATGGTTTTATTAGTGAGTTAGATCGTTATAACAAAGCGACACCCACGCGCCTCGTCACGAGATGATACTTGTGGCAATCACAATTGTAACTTTAAGTCGCGCTGCTAAAGGATTTCTTTCAAAATTCCTTACATCGTGTGAAAAACTGTGGAACAGGATGGCCCAATCACGGTGGAATTATTTATGACGTCACTATGTCACGTGCCAAATTATTATCTGTTTGTTTGTTTGTTTTGTCATGCTACCAATCTCCGTCGACCTGCGACCGTTACCAACTATAATGGGCTTGTTTATGATGTGGTGTACTCGTATTTCCTGAAACAAATGTTATTATACGCATGTCTTATTCTATAGTAGGTTAATAAATGCCCGTGTAATGTGCCCGGAATGCTGATAATGATAAACAGACAAAACAAACAAACAAACATGCTCATCGTACAAATGTTTGTCCTAAGTGGGTGTCGAACCCGCGACCTGCAGTTTAGGAGTCAGTCACTAATCTATACACTTAGAGGCTCAACAAACCGTTTTATGCATGTTTTAAATTTCTTAGCCTAATAAACAAGCAAACGGGCCACCTAATGGTGGATTATGGATTATGAACATTAGCAACACGCGAGGAGTCG
The DNA here is from genome assembly GCA_018246895.1 of Aspitha aspitha aspitha. Lineage (NCBI taxonomy): Eukaryota > Metazoa > Arthropoda > Insecta > Lepidoptera > Hesperiidae > Aspitha > Aspitha aspitha. The sequence continues at coordinate 10,031 of DWGJ01004992.1, forward strand.
CCAAATGTGTAATATAGCAAGTCGATAGTATAGCAAGTCATACAAATACAATTCAGATTTGGGTCGATAACGTTACGACGCCAAAATACGCTGGACAACGTTCAATAACCGTTATGTAACAATCGCGACTGCCGCCATACCCTGTGAAGCACACAAACTACATATACATATATTGCTAGCCGGCTCACTAACTAACTAAATACTACTAACTAAATAGTGTGTTTGTGTACATTCATCACTCTCTTCTCGCATACACGTATATGTGTACATGATTCTACGTCTATTTCATTTATCAACACAGGTCTTATAAGTTTAAAATAGAAATAAATAAAAATAATAAGATATTAATTTAAAATTGTCTGTAAATAAATAAATGAATAAAAAAATCAAAAGTCGACAATAATGTTATTCGACATGTTGGCGCGAGGCGCCAGGAGCGCGAGCGGCCTGCCAGCCACATTGATCGTGAACTGGAAAACATGATACCCGGAAACTAGCTAAAAACTACACAGCAGAAAAACACTGCATCGACTCGCGTGCCCGAGGGTTCCGTAGCTATTTTTTTGCCAACGCGATTTTATAAAAGCAATACACAGCAAATATTTCATTATTACCTTGTTTATGTAATATTTATATTTATTAGTTTTTATGTCAAGACGGTAGCGAATGAACTGGAAGCAGTCACAAATAGGCTAGCGTTTGGTCACCATCTCGCCTGATGGTAAGCGATGATGTGGCCTAAGGTGTAGCATGCTTGCCTAGTGAATGCCTATTCACTCTGTCGTATCTCGTTATTATATCTACATCTATTAGTTATCCGGTTATTAAAGTCCGATTTTGCCTAATTTGGGATCAGGTATAAGTGTGGAATTGCC
>DWGJ01004993.1:0-10901 GCA_018246895.1 Aspitha aspitha aspitha
TGTTTTGCTTATACATTGTTGCGATTTAGTTTCATCCACTCCGCCTACTATCAGAAAACAATGTTTACGTCTATTCCATTACGTTTTCTATATAGTAAATATAATTTACTAAAGACTGTCAATAATTTCAGTAGCCTATAACATATTATAGTTTCGATTGCTAAACCATAGTATTTCAGTTGCCCTATAGGAATTTTATTTAATCATTAAATTATAACTAAGCAGACAACCAATATTTCTGTGGAATTGCCATCAAATAACATTATTTAATCACACGCTTCGGAGTTAAGTCTGGTTGTAGATTAATCAAGAAACTAACAATGAAGGTCAATATACTTATGTAAATATCTATATTAACTTTATGATTTTGTTTATTGACATTCTACTGATTGTTTCTGTATAACTTTGGATGTAAAGGATGAAGTGATCAATGTATTAAATTGATTACAAGTCTTCTCGTTGTCCTATTAGAGTTACCTATATGTAAAATAGTCGTAACTCATACATTACATATCTAATAGTTATTTAATTTGGACCCGTTCGCTGCCGTTAAATAATAATGTTATTTTAATTTGGTACTGTAAAAATATAATCGTTGCATTAGTTGAATTCCTTAGCAGTGGGGCTTAGAAACGAGGAAAGATATATATGTAGTAACAAAAAAATGTGATAAATAGCTTTGGCTCCTAAAACAATCTCATGGAGTGTGTTGTTGTAGAGACAGAATATAAACTTCAAGGACGTACATATTCTAGCATAAATATCCGGTGTATTTTTATGTACGAAGTAACGAAGCTATTTGTTAATTGCTTGGTTCAGTTCAGCTTACGTTTTCACAGAAAACACAAACAAAATATAGAAATAATATTCATCATGTATACTGAGAGATGAATTTATATATACATATGTACCGAGACATACCAGTTAAGCCATATACAAGCCGATTGGTGAGTATTGTTACATGTTACTAGAATCAAAAGAAGGACCATTTAGCCCAAACTCTTATAAATATTTTACTTCTAACCTGAGAAAAACAAATTTCTATGAGACCTCAAATTACGAGTTATGTATTTGTTAAATTACAACATAACATCAATATCTTGATATATGTATATACATGATACACGGTAGCGATATAATGAACGATGTTATTGTACTAGCGATTCAAATACGCATATTATTTAGAAGTGGCATCAGTATTATCTTATATGGTAAAAACATAAATTTGGCTTTATTATTTCGAGTCAATAAATTTCTATGATAAATTTTATGTTACTTATAGTATGTATATTTATAAATTACGTATGGACCTAAGTACTAAAAGTTCAAAAGAATGCTACAAATGACTAAGAATTCGACTTATTGTAACCGAAAGAGCCTATGTTCGATATTTTTCTACACGAAAGAATTCGTAACAATGAAATCCAAAGCAGAGGCACGGCAATGTTCTCAAAAATAGGATATTGACGTGGTAATTAAAGGTTGACGGATGTTGGGTGTGAGATTAATAAAATTGTATAAACGTTACGGCCAGTGTGAAAGGCTACTAAAGCGACACAATCACAGCAAATAGGATTTACGCCAACGCAATTGCTATTGTCACAAACGATATAATACAGATTACTGGGATTGAATACGTGTCAAACAGCATCCTTGCTATAACCGCGAATTAATTTAGATATGTAATATGTGAAGTCTCAGATTGCAAATTATTTCTCTTGATAGCAAATAAAAAATAATTGGAATTCATCATTTGCCACTCCTAATTTATTTGGCAGATGATCTTTTGTTGTAACCTCTGTGTGTGTACATAAATAAATTAAAAAAAAAAATGATCACGATCCCCGTTATTTAGAAGGTTTCCAGTCCAAAATCCAACAAGAGAGAAATATGTACAAATAGTGTCTGTGTTTGTACTCGTATGTATCTGATACTTTCAGTCCCTTATCGGCGTGTTGTGAGATGTGAATGGCAGGAATGTAATTAATACTGTAATAGACGTGCCCTCTATGGCTACTCTGATGAAAGTAGAAGAAGCGGAAGAAGTTCTTCAGGTCTGTAACCGGTGGAAATCTGTTGACGAGACTGTACGTAGCTTGCCAAGGAACGATAAAAGAAGATAATTTCAACTGATGTTGTTTTCTCCAGTATTATACTATCGTACATTCTCATATATCTTCTCTATCTCGTTACCTTGAATAACAAATTTAATTCACGTAATTATTATTGTACAAACCACACATGAGTAGAAATAAAACTGCAGATAATTCTGTATATTTGAAATAATTTAATAGACTTTCTGCTTTATAATTGAAATGTATTTCTTTGTACAAGTGGTTTAAAGTTATCTCTTTTATTTTCAAGTTCCGCTAGTGTGACGTTCAAAAATATTTTTGTAATAATCAGTTTGTATAATGTAACAGTTTAATTGAGATACTTTATTGAAAAATGGTTTCAAGTAATTATTTACGCCAATAATAATTTTATTACCGCACTGGATGATTTGGTCATCAGGCTACCATCTGAGCACACGACGGAGACCATACACCTTACTACAGGTGAGTGAGAAGCCCACAAAATACGGCAGACCGTAATATACACGGATGACACTTGAATGTAAAAATTAAAAAGACAAAAAATGACATTCTTGTAACGCCGAGTTAGGAGAGCGAAACCCACGTAGAATACAAAACGGCTAGGAAGACGAACAAGCATTATTAATGGAAGAATACGACTTGATGAAAGATGACACATCGACTCGCTCATATGATTAGCACTCACCTACCTTCTTTGTAGGGTGTTTTTTGTGTTTTATTAGCTCATGCCTATACGTATTAATGAATTAGTTGACAGATATTATCTACAAATGATTTTAGATAGGGTGCTCTACCTTAACCAGTTAGGATAATATGTCGTAATCGTTAAAAAGAAGTGTTTATTCACGTACTTCATAGTGTTGAGGTGAAATAACAATTGATGAAATTTATCATTTAGACGGTAGTGAGGCCACAGTACAATGTTTGTAATATTTGATTATGGGAATACAAAGTATCTTTACACAGATGTTGTCCACTTTATGACACGTTTAATTGAAAAACAAGAGCCATTGAAAATTTGAATAGCTTAATTTATGTAAGATCTACTTAATGATATTTTTCATTCTCTGCCACCGCGTGTTTTCATCATTGTGATTTCGATACGTTAAGTTATTACCTGCACAGAAGTTACACTGTTGCAAAATATGGAAATTATTTATGTATCACTTTTTGTAGTTATATCTTGTTTTACATGGAATGAAGCTGTGATTAAGCGTAGATATTATCCACGCTACCATTTAGCTCCAGTTAAGGGATGGATGAACGACCCGAATGGATTCTGCGTCTTTAAAGGCGAGTACCATATGTTCTACCAATACAATCCCTACAGTAGTTTAAAACCAGGAATAGCTCATTGGGGCCACGCTAAGAGCAAAGATTTATTCCATTGGGAGAACCTGCCAATCGCAATGAAACCTGACACGACATATGATGCCCAAGGAGTTTTTTCTGGCAGCGCCGTCGTCGATAATGATACAATGTACCTTTTCTACACTGGAAACATCAACCATCCGGGCAAAAATCCTAACCACACACAGGTTCAAGCATTAGCAACTAGCAGGGATGGAGTGAATTTTAAAAAGGATGATGATAATCCAATTTTAAAAGGAGTAGATTTTCAACCAGATTTCAGGGACCCAAAATGTTGGAAAATCGGCAGTGACTGGTACATGGTTTTAGGAAATTCTTTTAATAACGGTACACTTGGCCGAACTCTTCTGTTTAAGGCTTCAAATTTATATGATTGGAAGTTCATATCGGTTATAGATGAATCAGATGGATTTTTGGGATATATGTGGGAGTGCCCGGATTTTTTTGAAATTGACGATTACTTTGTTTTACTTTTCTCCCCACAAGGTGTTAAACAACAAGGCGATAGATTCAAAAATTTATATCAGACCGGCTACATTGTTGTGAAATTTAATTATACGACAAATGTAGTCACTCCAGTAACGGACTTTAGAGAATTGGATTTTGGACACGATTTTTATGCAACGCAGACTACTTTAGATAATTTTGGACGTAGGCTACTAGTAGCTTGGTTGGATATGTGGGAGACGAGTTATCCCGAAGGCGAGGATGGATTTAGTGGTCAATTAACCATAATCAGAGAGTTATCTCTTTCTGCAGACAAACAATTAATACAGGAACCTGTGAGAGAAATAAATTCAATTCGACAGAAAATTTTATTTTCGGGCAATTGTCAAGAGGCGACCAGTGTACCGCTTGATAACAAAGCAGGCGAAGTATTCATAGTTGCTTCAGCAACAGAGAACTTGACTTTGTACATCGAGTCTGATAATGCCGCAGATACGGTTACGATTGAGTATGACTCTATGAATGGCCAAGTTTCGCTCAATCGTGGAGGAAAAGATGGCCTTCGACGCACGGAGTACTGTCCTGCGACAGATGTGACAATAAGACTGTTCATCGACGCGAGTTCCATTGAACTGTTTCTTGGAAAAGGTGAAGTAACGTTTTCTAGCAGGTTCTTCCCAGAAGGCAATGTGAACGTACGTTTGGCGGACAATAGTACTGCGGATACATTTATCGTTTATAGTATTAAAACTACTTTGTACTTGAATAATTAAATGATACACATGTACATGTTTAAAACTAAACAAAGAAACAATACAGCATCAACGCTTAATACAGTGATTGTTATTACATTGGTAGTAGGTTTTTACATTAATCATAAGGAGGGATACTGTAAAAATAAAAAAATATAATTAATTAATTTGTAGCATATTTTATACAAAGGTGCAAACACAGTTCAATGAAAACTAGCAATTTACTAGAAATACATATGTAGTAACTACATAAGCAATTTGTACATCATATAAATCGATGGCGTGACTGTTTGAAAAATTGTGCGCAGTGCTTGCTAGGCATGCCCATAAGTCCCTCGGTTTCTGTTTCCTATTAAAACTCAGTCAGAGCCTTTCTTGTCTAATTGATTGTGAGCCTTTTGACTTTTAAAGTATTATATATAACATACCAATGGTTTTGCTAAAGTTTCTAGTGGAAACATATCATAAAACTTTTCTGGGTAGTACTGAAAATCAACCCTTAATGCTGGGAACTCATATTTCTGCACTCGTAACTTTTGTGTTCCTCAATGTACAGCTATATATTTGCCAAGTTTTCGTATTCGTATAAAATATAAAACGATGTACTGTTGTTATTATGAAAATAAAAATAAAGAAATAAATAAGCATTTCTGTATTTTTATAATACTTTGGACGCAGTTGTCCAATTTTCCAAATCAAAATCACTCAGCACGAGGAAGGTCCCAGAACACGTTGCTTAGCTACTCGTATAAACTGCGTTTATTAGAACACGTTACCTGTCAAAATTTGTGATATCGTGGTTTATTATACTTCACGTACCTTATTATAGTCGAAAATAAATTTCGACAGTTATTGCTATTCAGTGTTAAGGTACACCAGCATCACAATGTGACTGACCTTCGATACGGCTTTATTTCTATAATATTTCGGTTAAAGACGTCGTTTAGCGGGTAAGCGATACTTATTTTAGAAAGCCCTTAACTAATACTGTAACGTAAACATTTTCGTATTCGGTTAATATAAAAGTACCAAAATTTTTCGACGACTTATGAACAAGGTTTTCATCTGAAAAATTCATAAAAAGTGTAACTATTGTGCTGTTGAAGCATTAAGCTCTACTTCTCTAAAACTTTTTCCGAGAAACATTCTTAAACAAATGTCCCATTTTGGTTCGTAAAAAATTTCGTGCATGCTCATTAGGTACTTTTTGTCAAATCAAATATATTAAAACCATTTTCATTCAAACAAAACCTGATCAAGATTGGCCTTAAAGTGGAGGCACTAATTACACCAATTGCGGAATGAAATCCTAGGAAATGAATGCACGTTTCCATCTCAAGGCGTTAGAAGACTCTTGAGCCAAAGGTAAAAGGACTTTACTCGTACGTGTCAATTCCTTTATCTACAAGCATACAATATACATATATGTAACTAGTAATTAGTAAGAAAAATTAAGTTCAACATCGCAAATACACATTAGAAAATCTGTAATATGAAATTTAAATGGAACTATAATTAATTTGTACTCTACAATTTGTTTATAAGGTACTGTGCATTATTATGATTCGTTTTAATTTGACAAAAATATATATATTCACGTTCTTCATTTTTACAATAATGTATGCAAGCATAGACATATGTATGTAGTATAACGAAATGGAATAACCTTCCATACGCGTGTTATTTCGTCATCTAGGAAGAGCGTGGTTAACGCTGACGTGACACTGTGCCTTGAAGGAAAAACTTTGGTTGGCGTCTCATTCCCGCTCACGAAAAAATTGCGACGTATTTCCGTCCCCGTGGTGTCGTTTTCCTAACTTTGCTGTTTTTGTAAACGTAACTTTGAAATTGAACTGAAAATATAAATAAAATATTGCTGAACATTTTAGAAAATGTTCCACCATGCTGCAGAATATTTTTTACCTTTAAGTGCCACAATTAAAAAGTCCAATATACAGTAGAATTTCAATGACGTGAGGATACTTTAATGTAATAACAGTAAGATGTTAAAACAAATTCGACATGGAGATTATTTAATGGCTTTCAAGCTTATGCCACTTAATGGGATATAGAGTTTCGAAAGGAAACTCTAACATTTCGGTTCCTGAAGAGAATTTCAAATGTATTTGTCCCCCCGGTGTCATTTGCCTAACTTGACGTTTTCGGTAAGCTTAAAATCTTTGAGTGTTCGGCAAAAATGTTTTTCAGCTTTGTTCTACACAAATTTATTTTTTGGAGTAATTTTTTTTAACAATATGCTAAAGAATATGTTACTGGAATTTCTTCATAATATGAAAACTGGGAAGACACGTCTACAAATGATTATGTGTAGTTGTTAAAATTGGGCGAAACTAAACTGTATTTGATAATGTTTGTGTGTGTAAAATATTTCATGGGTAAATGGAGCATTATTCAAAAATCCTAATCGATACATATTAATATTATAAAGCTGAAGACTTTGTATGGTTGAACGCGCTAATCTCAGGAACTACTGATTTGAATTGAAAAATTATTTTTGTCTTGAATAGTCCAATTGTTGAGGAAAGCTATAGGTTATATGACATCACGCTATGACTAATACGAGTGGTGGAGCAATGACAAATGTTGCAAAAACGGGAAAATATTGATTTCCACGCGGGCGAAGCTGCGGGCACAGCTGGTTACCCGTACATGCTTTAATACGTTTAAAATACTCTACATTCCACACAATGCCATGTTGTTTGTCACAAATTAGTATAAGGCCGTTGTGTTTGTTCAAGTTAAATAAATGTAGGCAAAAATGAAGTAAAACCGAATTTCGAGTTGAGTTTCAGCGATAAATAAGAAATAATGGGCCGTTTCTTGCAAAATATTATCAAAAAGGAGATCTATTATTATTATAAGGTCGGAGTATTATACAGCAAAAATAATACCTATCTTAAATATTATGCGAAGGCAAATGCGAAGACAAATTACACAATTTACAAAAAGCAAAAAAATGTAAATGTTACGTCAAGTGTTTTAGTTTATAAAAAGATGCTTTTGAGTACTTGTACGTTAATATCCATTAATGAATTTAATATACAAAATCAACTACGGAATGAGCATCGGGATATCAGTTATTTAGTAATTATATAAATTTAATAACTGACATGACAATGACGCAGGACTTTTTCTAAATTTTATAATTTTTTTTATGTAATAGGTATAAAGATATAGTTTGGTTAAGCTGAAGGTACGAAAGGCCTTAAAATAAAAATGAAAGCCAAATCTACAGAGAAGAATGAATACTTCTCATCTATTAATCTGGTGAAACGCAGCGTGAAGTGTTTGCAGCAATTGTCGGTAATGAAGAGCAAACAGACCTTTGCGTTATGGCGTCTTGGTTTGTGTACTTTACGCTTCGATAAATTCGTTTATATTTTATGCAAATATTTTGAAACATTTTCAATTTTCCCATTTTCAGAGTAGTTCATAAATTTTAATTAAGAAAAAAATAGTGAATTCGCTGGAGGCTTAACCTCAAAATAGTTTTTTATGGAAAATTAATTTGCGACAATTTCGAATTACAAACTATGTACTTAGACCTTGAAGTGATCCGTGTTTAATATTGAAATATACACTTTCACATTTATTATTTCGCGCCATTCGCTCTTTTCATATCTATTTTATTCAAATAAAGAACATTTTGAAGTATAAAGGCAAATTTGCCAAACACGCACTATCTACTTGTCTGGAAAGAAATGATTTATTCACAAATACGCACAAACACAGTCGGGCGGGCGAAACGCCATTGATATTTTAATTTTTGACATTTATTTTAATGAAAATTGGAATTACATGGAACATTTCGTGTGCAGCTCTGTTTAGTCGCCTCTTATAGTGAGAAGGATTTAACCCATTATGTACTACGCTTCATACACGACAGTAAACATGATGTATGTAACGAAGTGTAAGATGTGTAGATTTTCTTACTAGATTTATATTGTAGCTTATAAAACGTAGGTACATAACTTTCTAAAATTAGAGGCAGGAGACTAAAATTGAAACTACGAGGCTATCATTGCTATCGGCACCTACGGGGTAGCCAATACGTACATACTATCGCGTCAGGTCCGTAACGGGGTAGGCAGAAAGGAGTAAGTAGCCAATACTTGGAAAAAATATCGAAGTGGCGGTGTTGCCGTCCGTTTGCTCCTTATTGTTGTAAGAAACAAAGAATACTCAGCTGTAATGCACTCGAGTACCGTGGGACAGCGGAAACATCGGGGACAATGTCCCCGCTATCTTGTTCCTCTCTGTACTGCTTATTTACGGGTACAATGCATAAGATACTACGAGTACATAAATTCTCCATTTGACTGTCCCACTAGATGACTCCGCGGGACTAGTTTACATTTATCCCTCCAAGTTAATTTGACACTGTTTTCATTTGTGTTTTATTATCTTTTGTTGGAATAGAAACGAATTCTAAATCAGTATTGTTGTAAAGAAATTAAAAATAGCTTTTAGGTTAAAACAATGTTGTATTGTGAAAAAAAATAATAAAAAACATTTTAAATATTTCGATTAAGCTTACAAATTGTGCTTATTCGAGATGAATACCACAGAAAACCCCCATTAAGCTCGAGGAAAAATGAAAGTTTTATTAAAATGTACCTAGGTAGTTTAAAATATAAATGAAAAACAGCACAAGCTACCACTGGCTCCAATTTGTGGACTACATGTGCTATGTAGCCGCGGGAAATTTAAGGCTGCGTTTAACGTAATAGTTGTGCAGAATTCGGAACATTTTGTTTTAATAATTGCTAACACTCTAACATACATATTTGTATGGTTTAAAAATGTGAACCAGCTCATACACATTTAGTTAGTTTAATTAAACTTCATTTAGTCAGTGTACCTTGAAAAATGTAGGTATATTAATGTAACTGAAGTTTAATTTTTAAAATCTACAGACCTTTGCTGTTAAGATTGTACTAAACTAAACTAGTATTACAGATTGTGTCCAATAGTCATGTACAAACTAAGTTTAATATAAACTTTTAACGTAACTTTGTCTGGAAACTGTCTGGTTGCAATAGTCTTAACCTAATATGTTGATATTATACAAGTAACAATCTTATATATATATATGTATGTATATATATATATATATATATATACTTAAATACTTCTTACCATCATAAATACTTTGAAGATCCTTTTAAAAGTTTCAAAAGATCAACAGTGTAGTTAAAAGCATTGTATTCGACTGCAATCTGTTCTATTTATTTTCTACTGTTTTGTAGAGGAAAGATTAGACTTTTGCATCTAGATGAAAAAGGAAAAGCAAAAAATAAATTAAGAATGGCATTGTTAAAGATTCCATTTGTGGGTTATAATCAAAGATTAATGCTTCGTAGTAATAAAATGTTGACAAATGTTATGTTTCTCATTTTACACATTAATTCAATCGTAAATTCATCTACCTATAGAATATTTCAGAAGTGCTTAAGTCCGTCTTATCTGTAAAAAAGGGTTAGATTGAACAAAGTAACATAAATAACGAAGTGGATCTCAGCTCTAAGGTCGGTAAAGTTTTTATCGGACGCAGCATCGCTAAATACCCTTATCTTCGGGTTTCGTAATGTTCTATTACTATTTCTTGTTGTGGTTTTGGAAAGTGTTCGTGTAAGTATTGTAATCCAAAATGTAATTCTAAAAGTGATTTACATTTCAGCCTCCTAATCCGGGTTTTTAAACATTCAAATCCGTGAATTGTCAATGTTTTGACAGTTTTTAGATGCAATATTTACTACAACGATCAAGAAAAACATGGTGAGGTAACCTATACTCCCTACAACTCGCCATAATGTGTATAGAGTCGTGCAAAACTCCTACCTACTATGTCAGCGTAGAAGACTATAGGATAAGACCTCCTCATCATGAGAGAAGACCCATGTACAACAATGGTTGTAAATGGTAATATAACATACATATTTGTACTTAAATGGAATATTGTTACTTTATTGTGTAAGCTTGTTTCTACTAGCAAGTAATTATAGTTAACTACATGTGTCCGCGGCTTGGCTCGCTTGGAAATCAGTGTGTCACAAAGTTTTTCCCACCTAAATACGGACCCCGGGAGGATTCTAGGATACAAAGTCCTACTAATTCTCGTTATTCCGTGTAAATCCCTCCGGGATAAAAAGTAGCCTATGTGTTATTCTGGGTCTTCAGCTACCTACATACCAAATTTCATCGTAATCGGTTC
>DWGJ01004994.1:0-10897 GCA_018246895.1 Aspitha aspitha aspitha
CTGTGTTATGGTGACCGGACAGCTGATAAACATACATATATACATACGATATAGTACGTATATAGATATTTTTATTAGGCCAGATCAAACAAATGTGCTCATCACACAAATGTTTGTTCCGGGTGGGAATCGCAGTCACGAGGTCCGGTTTTGCAGTCGGGGTCTCTAACCACTCGACCACGAGGCCGGTCAATTCATCATTTTTTGATTATTTTTTTGCGTTTACAATATTGTTAGAACATTCAACATTGAGATGAAAATGATCTTAAATAGTATTAGAAACAGTTTCAAACAGAGCATTCCTCGCGATTTTAGTGTAAAAAGGTCGTAACGAAATTCCCTTCAACGGCGCCCATTTGCACCTAAAATTCATAATACCTTCAAACTCGTCCGAAGTCGACAAGACTTTAGCGGAATTAGCAGAATATTCCTTTGTTCCACTGGAGTTGGGAAGAAGGGTATTCTGTAACGAAGTTTGGATACGCGAACAGTAGGGTTGTCGACGATATTTTTTTATTTAACTTAATTTTGTAGAATTATCCATTCACGCTACTATAAAATTTTAAGTCACCGTTTCATATCACAATTTCGAAAAATTCAAAATTCAATTCAATTCAAAAATTTTAAAAAGGACTCATATATAAGTAAGATTAGCTATATTTACAGCCATTTGTGAACTATTTTCGTACACCATCAAACTCATTCACCTGTTTTAGAAAATGTCGGATAAAATTACATAAAATTTTCTTTATTTAAAGAAGTGCTATAAATGTGGCAAACTCGAAATTTTTTAATCTTTTATTATAAAATACGTTCGCTATAAATTAATAAACTTATTTATAGATATGTATAAATAAACCGTTAATAATTGTAATGTTTTAGGACGATTTCATACGTAAAATTAATCAGGGATTCTGGTGTAGTACAAAGACTACATATATAAATTGCAAATTATATAGATAATTTAAATGATGACAAAACGTGGTTGCGCTATTACGTAAATCACATTTCTCAATGCTGCAGGGAGTAACGACGGACAGCCTCCGCCCTATATATTTATGAGACCCGAAACAAAAAGTCGGTTATTTGGAAAATGTCCTAATATAAAAGTTTGAAAACAATACGCCACATATCACCCCAACCACCCTTCTATATCCACCCGTCTATATCTCTTAATGTCTACAGTCTTAACTCGTTCGAAGTTGGAAAGATTCTAATGAAATTAGCAAAATATTTCTTTGATCGGTTTATATAGAGGTATTCAAGAGTTATTCGAATTCGGGATATTCACGATAAAGTTGCGACCGCGCGAGTAACTATACAGTTATTATGATAGTTATTTACGATAATCGTCTAAATATGAACACTGAGATGCATGAATGGTATGGACATGCATAAGTTATGCCACGATGTAACTAAAATCACGAAATATACATAACTATAGCTGTCATTATATAGGTGTACGCCGAGGATATATAAAGGAAAGGAAACAAATAATTTCGCATCAATATTACTTTGATTTAAAATGTGTTATATTATTTCTAAAAACGAGAAAGTCCAATCGAAAAAACAATTTATTTTTTTAATTTAAAATCACAAAAATCCCGTTTTAACTCTTATTTAAACGAGCATGAAATATTTGGGCAATCAGAATAACATTTAAGTATTTAAGAAATGCAGGTATATTTCGGGGGATATTAGCTGTGGTGGCAACCCTAAGCCGAACTTCGAGAGTCCTTTAAATATTTTACCAAATTGGTCTTTGTTCTCGAAGAAATGTTAGCGGTGTGCTGGGTAGCATGTGTGGAGTCGCCGGTTCAATTCCACTAGTATAACATCTGTATAGATTATCCGTTGCACTGGCTTTGCTCACGATTTTGCTCGTGCAGAAATTGAATTTCCAAAAAATGCATAAAAGCATTAATTTTTTCATCAATTTTTAAATAAATTTTCATGCAATCTTTCTACCGCTGTTTTACCGACTTAGAGGTGGAATTTTCAAAATGGCTGTGTTGACATTCGCTGTATGTACTGTGAAGTTAAAACGTTTTCCTTTATAATCGCAGTGTGAAGCTTATACAATTATAATGAGTGTTATTTGTTATTGATATAGCTCAATTGCATTCTTTAGGCAAGCGGGTAAATAGCGTATAAGGAGACACGCAGGTTTTCCACAATGTATGTACATATTAAACAATACTTGTATGGATATTATTACACTCAGACAACAACAAATGTGCTCATCACACGAATAATTGTTTTGATTGGGAATCGAACCCACGACCTCCGGTTGCTCAGCCAGGTTTTCCAACTGAAAGGCCAGTTCGGTGTATCTACCAGGAACGCAGAAAGTATTCAAAGCTGTCTAATAAAAATACAAACATTTAAATTAATGAATTAATTTTGCATACATTAAATTAACAATTAAATAGAATTTTACTTATGAATGAGTTGAAACGTTAACTTCTTAAACATTGTACAGGAATTAGAAAAAATATCGATCTGGGGGACCTTATGACTTCCTGACTGTGACTTGATGCCACCGTCACTGACTACATTGTGAATTAGATTATAACTTTTTATCGATCGGTTTAGTGGAGTATATTGGCCTAGCTTTGTTTTTGCGCTAGTGACGCTAAATGGAGGTTTTTTTAGTCGCTGCAATGTTCTCGGGATTATAATTCTTACTCTAGATAAGATGTCTGGTGTATCAGAGATTCCGTTGATCAGTTTATACAGAAACATGATGTCGTGCTGCTCTCTACGATTTTGAAGGGATTTAAGGTTGAAATATAGAAGGCGATCGTTGTAATTCGGAAGTGTTCTAGCTATGTTGTAACGATAGGACACGTGCCATAGGAATTTCTTTTGCACACCCTCTAAACGCTTGATATATATATTGTAATGGGGATTCCACACCACACTGCAGTATTCTAGGATGCTACGTACAAGGCAGGTATAAATAGTCACGGTAGTTCTGGGGTTTCTGAATTCCTTGCAGTTGCGTAAGACGAATCCTAACATTTGATAAGCCTTTTTAACAATACTGTCGATATGTAGGTTGAAACGCAATTTGCCGTCCAAAATCACTCCTAAATCCCGTGTATGTTTAACTTCCTTAAGTGGAGCATGATTAATATGATAGATTCTGGTTGGCGAGTGTTTCTTCCTGCTGAACCGAACCACGTGACATTTATCAGGATTTAAGCTCATTCCGTTCGCTCCACACCATGTTACCAGATTGTCAAGATCGTTCTGTAACGACAATGCATCATCAGGTGAATTCACAATTCTATAAAATTTTAAGTCATCAGCGAACATCAAGAATTTAGACTTTTGAAAGCACTTTCCTATGTCGTTTATAAAGATATTAAACAGAACTGGACCCAAATGTGAACCCTGAGGTACCCCGGATGTAGCAGTGAATTCTTTGGATTTGTACCCTCCAGCAACGACTACTGACTGTCTGCAACACAAGTATGATTTACACCAATTTAAAAACATACCGGCAATTCCAATGGTGGTGAGTTTATGTATCATCATTCCGTGATCTACTCTGTCGAATGCCTTACTAAAATCCGTGTATACTGCATCGTACGATTGCCCATGATCAATGCCCTCAGCAAGGTCCTCAACGAAAGAAATCAAATTGGTAGACGTTGAACGTGATTTAACAAAGCCATGTTGTTCGGGCGCGATAAAATGTTTGAAGTGAAACGATAATATTGGGCACACAATAGATTCAAAAACTTTCGCAAACGTTGGAAGTATAGATATGGGTCTGTAGTTTTGTACCGCATTCGTATCACCGCTTTTAAACAGTGGTATTATAAGAGCATTTTTCCATGCTGTAGGAAAGACTCCAGAGCTAAGAGAGCTATTAATAATAATGCTGAGCGGTAGCGCTAGGGCAGTAGCACATCTCACCGCAAAAATAGAAGGGATTCCATCGGATCCGGCACCCTTGGCAGGGTCAAGTCTTTTTAACACTCTATAAACTTGATTAGTTGTAACCGATATCATAGTTAAATGAATTGAAGCTGGTGGCAAATTAGACTGACCGGGTATCGATACCTTACACGTATTGTACACCGACGAAAATTGTGTAGCAAAAAGATTGCAGATTTCAGACCCAGATGAAGCTTTATTGCTTTATTCTGTCGTTTAACTCTAGTGATCTAGTGGTTAGCAACCCTGACTCTTTAATCGGAGGTCGCGTGTTCGATTCTCACCCCGGACAGACATTGCTGCGACGAGCACATTTGTTTGTTCTTTGTATGTGTGTAATAAAATTATCCATATAAGTATTATGATAATATGTATGTATTTATATGTATGTAATGGTACATATGTCTGTTTATTAGGCTGCAGTTACAACAACGCAGTATGGAATCGTCCCAGTGTTTGTAACCGTAACTAAATATCGTCTATTACTACGTTGCTGTGAAATACTGCCCAGCTTTCACCACAATCTTTCTTCATACCCCGCTGCACGTTTGTAGGTATCGACATATGTATACTTATATCACTCATCAAAAACATATTTCTTGGCCGTTCTAGTCAAAAACTAGTTACGTGTGTGCGTTACAACTGTGCATTTGCTGGGATCTGCATACATATGTATATGCGCCACAATTCACTCACGCATACTACAATACAAAAAAACCGCAGCAAAACATCGACAACAACAATTACTCATCTGTGTACGCCTCCATTAACAATAAGTGTAGTGTCTTCGGAAGATTCGCACACCACACACACACATGGGCAAGAAACCACATCACATTCTCTTCAAATGAATTGTTGACATTTATCATCCCTTGTCGATGTGTATCGACTTCAAATAAACATGGCTTCTCTTTTGTTCAGTTTGATGTTGAGAATAACGATTGAAGTTTCTTCCAAATTGAAAGAAAAAAAGAAAGAAAGAAAACATTTATTCGTCGTATTAGGACAGCACATTATATACAAGAAAACCAAAACGAAAAGAATAATAAAAATTAAAATAAAAAGTGAGACAAAAAAACCTAAGCTATTTGCATAAAAAGTATAATTGCAATAAGCTATCTTAGGTGAGTGGTAGAACGAGAACACTCTCTCCTTACTTCTACCTTCAAGTCGTTTTAAAACAATTTGTCGTTCGGTCTGAAGCATATGTTTGCCGGTCGACGTGTTACCTACGAGAGCCGATCATCTCAGTCCTTAGGCGCAGCTACGCTCTGTGACCAACCTCTGATAGGGCGGATACTATCAAACACTAACTGCACATATACTAAGTACTAACTGGACTAATATTACTAACGGTCCCATCAGCTAATGTTATTAACACCTGTTGTACAGTCGGTAAAGGTCGGTTACAAATGTCCATGGACGGCAGCGGCCACTTGCGATACCTCGCTTGCTACTCTCGACGTTACAAAGATTACCTATTACTCGTGTATTAAACAAAAATATCTATATCTATAATTCTGTAATATCATAAAGTTGAAGAGTTTGTTTGGATTGGCTAATGTCAGCAACTACTGGTTCGAATTGAAAAATTATTTTGGTGTTAATAGTCCATTTATTGAGGCGTTAGGCTTTAGGCTATATAACATCACGCTGTAACGAATAGGAGTGGAGCTGCAACGAAAAAGCGTTCCTTTATTCTTCCGTATTCCGTGTAATTTTTATACATAGCAATCATAGCGTGATGTTCTCAGTTTTTTTATAGATTGTTCTCTGATTAACGGAGGTGAAACCGTGGGGCACAACTATTAGGTATATATTATCGGACAGAGGGTCGGGAATCACATCGCGAGCGCGTTGACGCAGTCGGCGCGACCACTTGCGCAAGTTAACCGCAAGTGATTCAGTCCAGTATTCGTAGAACGATATCGCTCCGTCAAGAGGATAAACTCCTTGTTTTGAGTGATCTGTTTTGATCGGACGAGCGCCCCGCGGCGGCGGCGGAAGGAAAAAGCGCCGCCGTTTAAGTATCTCGCTGAAAATAAATGATTGTGCGCAACAGGAGCGCGGCCAGGAGCGATCTGCGAGGCGATTGTGCGTTTCGGACGCACCGATGAGCGTCTTCCATTACTAGAATAACACTACGCAATAACTCTTATAAAATCCAAGCAACAGATTTCTCAGTAATTATTATTAAATTAATAAATATTAGGTACAGTTATACGGAATGATGACAGCGGTTGCTGCAACGCAGCGGTGAGGTAACGGCGGTTGTGTCATCCCGGCTATCGACGCTCCCCGTGTTTATCTTTGTTACGAAGCTAAAAAATGTTGTAACGCTCACAACAAAATCGCAGCCAACTATATTATTAGATATAATGGCCGTACGAGGGCCGCGCCGCCACCACGAGCGCCAGCCCCTTGGATAGTCTTAATCTTATCTCGCCATCCGAATATAATGGTCCATCATTTGTATAACAATATTGTAAGTTATGTTATATTCCTAACGAACGCGAGAGGCTGCCCGGCTGCTGGCGAATGTTTACAAACAGATTATAACATTGTAATGGCAATCATAAAATAGCAATTTTTTATTATTTTTTGGTCAAATATAAAATTATTCTTTCTTTCTTTCTTTCTTCGTTTCTTTAATGGCACCCATCTGTTAAAATACAATTCTGTAATCGTTATTGCGCGAGATGCCTACCTACATATATTGGAAACATCCTCTATGACGAGTATGTCATCATATTTTTAATCCATGAGATACAATAAGTAGCTGTAAATACTATCTACGAAGAGATCGGAATTAATTCGTCAATAGGCCGGCGGTAGCCATATTATTATTATTATTCTGTGTCGTGAGCGGCGGGAGGCTGCGGTGGGAATCTCCTGACGGACGATTGATTTTCTAAAAACATGCGTTTAAAAGTTGTCCATAACATACTTCACATCCACAGGCGTGGAGTCGGTATATTTTCACAAAATCGTAAAGTAAACTCGATAATAACATAACATGCATACATTTGCAAAGCAACAGTTTTAGTCCAATCTAGGTGCCCAAATATTGTACGGTGTTTGTAATATTCCATCGATTGATAAGCTCTGGATAAGTGAATAAAAAAGTCCAGTTGTTTAAAACTGACGGGCGGGAGCGCGGCGGCGGCGGCGGCGGCGGGTCTACGTCACACAGTAGCGTAACAAAGCCATCCTCGTGAATCATAACTGATAAGGCGGCGGCCGCGGCGGGCGCGCTCAGTGTGCGCCCTGACCTCTGACCGCCGGGTCGCTCGCACCTTGACGCCGCGGGAGCTCTCCGAGAGCGCCGTCTCCTCCCTCGCTCGCACCCACTCACCTCGCTCCGTCATGGACACCGTACCGTTTCCCCACAGCTGGCTGCAGAACATCGCGATGCTGGCAGGTTCGTTGACACCACCGACAAACACCTCCGCTGAGCTGCCCTCCTTGTTGTCCGTAATGTCGCCCGATCCTTGCGCTTATCTAAATTACTCTTCGTTTACTTGTAGCCTGTTAAGGTGAACACGCGACTAACATGTGTCCGTCCGTCCGGTCATGTTCTAGCTAATGTTTCGATCCGCCACGTGATGGCCTCCTGTGAGTAATCACGAACTTTTTGCAGACACAAATTGGATTTTATAATATGGATTGGCATCACTTATATACCTATATTTGCTTATCACTGTTATCCTGGTATAGGGTGAATTACATTTAGGAATATATATATTTTTTGATTTACCTTAGCCGTATTAGACAGGATCTTATTTAAACTTGTGCATGAGTGATTTTTTAAGAATAATTTTGTCGTGCTGGAGTACTTTTTGAATAGTTTGGGCATTCTAAATAATTTATTTATTTATTTATTTGAATACACGCAAACAACGTTACACACAGTTCTAGGCTAATTTCTATACCTAAGGGCAGGTGGCTGATGGGTATGCCAATTACAGGCGTGACTAACATTGCTATGATACAGACAGACGTTAACTAGCTGGTACTCATACATATAATTGCCACGGAAATATTAGAAGTTTATATAAAAAGAAGTAAACTAAGACAAAAATATTAAAACAAAACAAAAAAAAGTATTAAACAAAATTTGATGCACTGGTGTTAATTTGTGAGATACTCTTAGATGTTGAATTACTTTAAATAATCTATTATAGGTATAATAAAATGTACAATTATTAAATATTTTTATGAATTGTTTAATTATGTGTGTATATGTCTGTAATAAAGATGTGTCGTCGGCAGGCAGCAGCGGCGTGGGCGGCGTGGGGGGCGTGGGCGGCGTGGGCGCGGTGCCGGGCGGGCTGTACGGACAGAATATGGTGATGGGCTCGTGGTGCGCGCCCTACGACGCGCTGCAGCGCCCGCCCGCCTACGGTAAATACACAGTACACACACTCCTACCACACACTTCGGTCTGGAGCAAACACATGCGTACACGAGCGTACCACGCCGGAGACCGCTGCAAATGAAGTTGATCTTTGATGCGCTCTCAACTCGGACAGCTGCGGGAATATTTTTCTACCCGTGTGTTATCATTATTATTTATTCCCTGTTGGGTAACGGTCACCTCTGCCCACGATATGGTCTCCCGCCGTGGTCTACTGGTCGTATTGCAGCCGCGGTGCACGTTGATGAAGACCCTGTTGTCAAAGCTGCATTATTATCATTAAACTAATTATTATTATTTATTGGCTGCACAGTTATCTTATTATGTATTTAAAATATTCCTTTATAAATCAGTTTTGCTATTTTCCCTATGATTACTTTCCGTCGTAAACAGAGTCTTAGACGAGAATATGTTATCCCTGCATCGGATTTCGTTCAAATCTGTCAATTAGTTATTGCGTGTTAAGTGAACAAACAAACGTATGTTTAAGAATATAAGAAACAATTTCTTGAAGCCAATGTGTAGACAACACGCATCAAAAGATGCTTCCAGTACAATTTCATTCTGGTTATATAGACATCTACAGATCGTGGACTGCGGAAAGTTGGATCATTAACTCAGGTCATTCTTATTGTAAACATGTAGAAAGTTTGAAAAATGTAATAACTTTTTTTTCATTTAGACTGGAAAAAAAATGGAGAGTCAATTCCTAATAATATTCCAACTGTGTAATAATTGTAGTTTGCGAAATTATAATTACGTTTGTAAATTGGTTGCTCGTACCGGGAGGGCGGCTAGCGCTGAATTTAATTCACACTCACGGAGATAGAACTTACTGGTTTTATAAAAAAAATAGCTCATTCTACATATATGTACATAATGTGTAAGCATTAAGTTTGTTTAGTGACATCATTTCACCAGTGATTGATGCATCGGAAGATACGAGTATATCCGAGGGAAATGAGTAGTGTCTGCGTATTAATGGTATATTATAATTATCACAATATTGTTACCATTCGTCCGGCCTTATATGTAGGTACTTACGTGCAACAATCGCGATACACGTGGTAACGCGACAAGCCGAGAGCCAATCCGCTGTCAGGTCTACAGAGAAACAGATAGCGCAGTTACACATGTGATAAGACTCCGCATTATCCTACAACGCTACCTCCTCTCGATAGATGAGTTCCTGGTTATGAATCGGACCACGCTCTACCACGCCATACTATTTCAATCTTCACTACGCCTTGTAATTGCAACGGAGAGTGAAACATTAAAATGGGGAATGATGCCGCAGATGCGAGTACCTACTGTCTCGGACGTGGATGTCCATTGCCCGATGCGTCACGAGCTACTGCGGACAATGGACGTACCTACCTATCACGAGGTTTACGAAAACTACAATATTCCCAGACAATCTGACGCACGAGTGACTTGTTAAAGTTGTTATAGGTATATGTATTCTGATTTATATTTGCGCGGGACCGATGTCTATTGTGCAAACTGTTAGCAACAGCTGTAATTAACAAACGATGATATTTTACTACTCACTTTAAGCCCCCTATATCTATAAATGTAGAGTTTAAATGACTTGACGCGAAAATAATTATCAAAAGTAAATAAATTTCCATCTCGTTCATCTTAGTAGTAAATAAATACCGTCGTTCAACAACATATTTTTTACAATGTCAATTTATTTACGTAAATATGCATTTATAAAAAAAGAAATAATCTAATGTTAACATATCGGTATCCACCACTGGCTGGGGCTGGATTATTTTCATATATCTGGGTATTTTTTTAGACGTGTTATTTTTTCGAACCTTTTGCTGTTTACTGCTGGACCGGGTCTCCTCTACAGTGAGAGGTCTCAGCTCATACACTAGCGCGCTGTTCAACCGCGGATAGGTAGTCTTCGCACACCCCAGAAACATTATATAGTTTATAACATACAACAGTATTCTAAGGCGTGCAAGTTTCCTCGTGATGTTTACCATCATGGTTACAGGTGGTGATACTTAAATTTCAAGTTACTAAGTCGCGCATTTATCGGAACGTACGTCGGTTGCGGTCGGTGAACACGGTTAGATACGACACGACGACAGCGTGCCGTGAGCGACGGCGACGTTCCCGCTGCCGAGTGGCCGGAGCCACGGTCGGTTTTGGATACAGCTGCCTGATCACCAATATCCCGTATCCCTCGCCGCTGCCGTCTGCTGCAGCCCCCCGTAGCTCGTCGCCCCGCGCTGGACGTAGGTTGTTCTCTCGAGATGATGAGAAAAATGAAAAATGTCTTTATTGCCACCAACATAATGGAAACCAAAAGAAAAATATAAATAGAAATCAAACAAAAAAACAACAATTCATTAGGGGCTAATGCGTAACATATAAAAGTAACTAGTGACTAAACATAAAATATAAAAGAAATTAAGGTGGCGAAGGGAAGTGCCTCAGCTTCTGCTGACGCGAGATCATGGCCTGATCCCGCGAGCGCTGTTTTTCAGGATAGCACCTGCGTCATCGTTTCGCTAC
>DWGJ01004995.1:0-10896 GCA_018246895.1 Aspitha aspitha aspitha
CACCATAACACAGGCATTAAATTGCCTAATTTGGGATCAGACAGCCGTGTGTGGAATTGTCCCCAGATATTTATTTAAAAAATTCTGTAGTAAAATAATATATTTTTCGCTATCATTACACATACATATATATGTATATCGAATAAACGCGCATTTCAAAATTTGTCATTGGGTCGAATTCGATGTTCCTAGCTTATACATTTATCGGTATGTTTTATTTTGATATTAGTATTCAAGGTATTGCATAGAAATATTTTTAACCGTTGTACAACCGCAGACGAAAGCCACTTTAATACCACAGAAGGCCAATGGCGCAAAGCGGCATTTAGCATATAGGGTTGTCAATTTACTATGACAGAGATAATATTTATTTGGCACTGTGAATACTTGAACACACATTTCGAAATTACTCAGTATTAAACTTTACTGAAATAGATTTGGACTATTGTTAAACACTACGATTACTTGACGATGTAGATAGAACATTACTCACAGTACTATGTAAATTATTTGTAATTGATACTTTTTACAACTTTATTAATGAAAAATGTTGAATATGCAATTCACTACCTCTTTTTGATTTCTCATAAGGTCATAATCTATTTCAAAAATAATTTCTCAAGAAAAGAATTATGTCGTATTATACAATATTGTTTCTTTCCATACATACATATAGTAAACTAGCTGTGCCCGCGGCTTCGCCCGCGTGGAAATCAATATGTTATAAAGTTTTTCCCGCGTTAATACCTATACCTCGGGAATTCTAGAATAATAATTACGAACTTCCATACAAACTTTTATCTCCAATATCACCACCCATATAAGTCGAATTTCAAAAATGCTAGTTTTCTCGTAATATATTTCATATGAACTGCCCAAATACAGAGTTTCATGTTTTTATCTTCGATAATGACGAACTTTCCATACAAACCATCATCCCCTATTTGAGCTC
This sequence comes from Aspitha aspitha aspitha, assembly GCA_018246895.1. NCBI lineage: Eukaryota > Metazoa > Arthropoda > Insecta > Lepidoptera > Hesperiidae > Aspitha > Aspitha aspitha. Next base: position 953 of record DWGJ01004995.1, read on the forward strand.
CTTCAATCCCTTTTTTCGCGATAAAAAGTAGCCTATGTCCTTTCTCAAGGTCCAGTCTATAGCTGTACCAAATTTCATTAAAATCGGTTCAGCGGTTTAGGCGTGAAAGTCAAGCAGACAGACAGAGTTACAATCGTATTTATAATATTAGGAAGGATTAGAAGGCAAAGTACTTAGCCTTTTTAAATTTCTGTATTGACTTTACTAAATTTATAAGTCATTGTCAAATTGCAGCAATTATGTAAATTGTGTGAAGTATATCTACAATTTTATCCTAAAATTATTATTGTAGGCCAAAACATGTAGGTGCTGCAATATCGAAAGATTATTACCAACCTAATATTCACGGTTTGTATTTCATGACGTATTATTACTATTATACATCACGCCAGGTCCCTGGCGGGTTAGGCAGAAAGTACCGAATGAGAACATGGCGTAATTAAAAAAAAAACTCGGAAAACATTAAAATTATACCTAATCTTAAGAATTTGTTGATACCATTTAAATATATCTAAGTATATTTATAACAAACGTGCATGAAGGCTGCGAGTAGTTTAAAAGTTTTTAATGGTACACATTGCAGTTTTAAAAAAAGTTAGGTCCATGTAAATTGGTCCGCGAAATACCTAAAGGCTATATTAACCATCTTAAAAGACAAAGATTAAATTTGATATTGTGTAGAAATAAACATAAAGCCAAAACAAATATCGTCAACTATATAACGCCCAGACTGATAGACTTACTTCGTATGGAAATGTAACGAGGAAAAAGAGGTCGTAAATCCTTAGATAAGCCAAATAACATAGTTTCAATTATCAATTTAATTTACTGATATGCCACAGGGTATTAGTACTTCGTCTGTCAACTTATTCCAAGATCAATCTGACAATTATTAAATCATTTTATGTTAAATGTTTAAATTTAACGATATCCTCATAATGTTGTTCAAGACGAAATGGTATCAAATGGTAAAAATTTACAGAGATATGTTAATTGAAATATGAATAACTTTATATTTAACCAGTTGTTATTTGGCGAAAACAGTATGATAATATGGTGACAGTAAACTGTAGTGCAACAAGTGCCAAGTTGCGAAATCGTTAGGTCATCGGCTATTTCCTATTTTCTTGTCTTGAATATAGATTATTTGTACTTGTATACATTATTAAAGGTCACAAAATATACACCCAAAACTTTATTATTAAATCATTTTGGAATGAAAATTGTCGCTACAATCGACCAATAATATCTTGTATAGTCTTATCTCTCTTTAACACAGTTTGAAATTGTAGACAATTATGAACTGGTATAATTTAAGGAATGGTGGCCTAAATGTTAAAGCAATTAATAAGGTATGTAATTATACAAAATAGTTACAAATGATGCAACACCATCATAGTAAATTCATAGATACATTATATATTTCGATCGACACATTTTAGGCTGGCTAACTGCATCTAAGTATTAAATTTAAGGGTAAATTTCAAATACCCGAGATTATTGCCATTATATTGTTTGGATTCAAACAAACTGTATAAGTAAGGTTAAGTCGGGTAAGTCCGAAACTCAAATGTACATATATGGACATGCCCCCGCTCCCGGACTTACCCGACTTACCTTATTAAAATTTTAGTTATGAGTAACTTTATTTTTGTCCAAATGACATGTATCTTTTACTTGAAAATTCGTTTTACTTTCTAATATTTCATATTGTCATATTATATTATTTAAGAGAAATTCTATGGGATTATATTTCGTGAATAATTTGCATCAATCCAAAATGATATTCATGATATGCCCAAAACAAGTAAACTAATATTAATGTTAAATAGGTATCCTTTCAGGATGATCGTTGCATTAAAACTTTATCATTACCTTTAATATTAGTTATAAGATTGAGTAGGTGAAATTATTGGAGTTATTTTTATATTTGCATCGATTATATTATATATAGGTATTATTAGAATTTTTATGTATTAATAATAGTTATATTATGTTCAAACATATTATCAGGATTAACGTAATATATTTAAAGAGATGTTTGCAATTGCAGTACTGTGCACAGTAGATAATTAAATATGATCTCAATTAACAATTAGCCTACAAAATTGATTTTATGGTGTAGAAATATTTGAGAACCAAATCTGATAACACGAATAGGTAGGTTTTTAAACTGTACCGTATGTAAACTCGCCATTTTTATAACATTGTAATAGAATAAGTGTTATTAAACAGTTTATGACTAATTGCTTATGGTCCATTTTTAGTTCCCTACATTTTAACCTGACCATTATATTATTGAAGTGTACTTTCGCCGGGTACAGACTGCCCCACATTGTCGCAATCTTGCAATGTAACATAATTCCCATAGTGTAGACGCGTTACGCGCACGAACCGTGCACACTACGCGTGCGAACAGAGTATTACAACTCTTGCGCGCCGCGATCCGCCATTTGTCGGTTTTTTCGCCCAACACGCCCAACAAGAGGGGCGCAATGTGCTTGGAGCGCCAGTGTGGACGGGTTCTAGACTTCTCGACAGACTGAGATTTGTTCGGTGTTCTCGAGACTAACTGAGCTATGTTCGCCGCGCGCGTTTGTCGAAAACAGATGCGAGTGGGTAGGTACTTGCTCAGTTCGTGCGCGCGTTGCGTACACACTTATGAAATGCTCCTTTCATATTACATTGCAGCAGTCTGTATCCGGTTTAATACAAAAATTACTTAAATATAATTTCATCAAGCTGGCATAGTTTTAAAATTCGATAGATTGAGCATTATAGTTCAAAATAATAACGTTGTTAAAAAATGTTGATTATTAATTATTGAATTTTTGAATAAATTTCATTTTGGATATAGCAACACTAAAAAATCCTAGATTCTTTTCTTTGTTGATAAGTATAGATCCCTCTCTACCCTTTCTTATTATTTGTTGGAGAATATCACTCGCTGGCCTGCTCCACCGCTATATATACATATTATCACTGGTCGGGATCGGGATACATTTGCGTTATTTATTTCTGTTTAAAACAAGCGTAAGATCTACATCTTTATGATAAAGCACAACACGTCCAGATATATTTTAAAATGCTCAATTATAAGAACATGTATTGCTAATTAAGATTAATTTAGTTTACCTACGTATTCCACTGAATGGCTAGTAGGAGAATAGACAGATTATTACGGATTTTTTGGAATCAAAAATAATGTATATAAAGGCAAAATATGGAGTGAACTAACGATTCTATAACATCTTTAAATGTATCCAATGTACAATGTAAATATTTGAGCAAATAACCGTCTTTGTCTATAAAAAATATTTAAGTTCTATTTAAATCGCATAATTAAACAACTGTGCTGGGAGTTTTTTTCGCAGGCTTTTTTCTCCAGGACTACTATAGCCTGAGGGGCGCACAAAGCCGAAGTACAATGACTATAAAACATGATCTTCGTTGAGCGTATGTATATACCTTATAATAATAATAATAATAATAATTTTTATTTCAATCAATAAGATCATAATAACAATAATATAAAAATAAACTAAACTAAACTATTTCATATAAAAATAAAATACAATAATCTATTTAATAATAATAAAATAATTTGAATTCAATGCATAAAAATATTTCAGTTCTATTTAAATCGCATAATCAAACAACTGGTGTTGCTATATAAGATTATTCATTTATTTATTTAAATAAAGGCACACCAACTAATTACATAAATTAAATGTTTGCTAATGTTACATAGAAATTACTTTGTAATTATAAACAGTACAGTAAGTAACAAGTATCTTATTTCAGTAATTACTTAAATAAGAGATCTTTAGTTAGAGTTAAGCAGGTGTACAGTAAATAATTAAAAAATAACAACTAAAAATTAGAACAAGTGGATAGGAGAAAATTAAAGATTTCTTAATACGCACTACAGAATTTCAGTAAGTTTCAATTTACTTTGCAGTTATTAGTATTTAAATTAGCCGGTATATTTCGTAAACTTCGAAGTATAATTTTTCATTGAATAGAATATCTCTGGCAACATTTATTCACTACTTCATGTTCATATTCATCATAGCTTCATTTTCGTTCGTGCTCTGACCGCCATTTTGTCTAGCTTCTTGGAGATTTTCAATAAATATTGGATTATCGTTGTGAAGTCGTTTTAAGGCCATGCTCTAAGATTGCAAATACAGTGTCCGAGTGTATAAGCAAATGTATTGAGAAAGTACATTTGTAAAAGAAGTAAGAAACTTGTAACAACATTATTGCGCCTAACCGACCGACGCTTCAACTGTCCGGTAACAAAAAAATGTGTTTCAGATAATGTCGCGATATGGAGACTGTAAAGTCTACGTTGGAGATTTGGGGAACAATGCTAGCAAACCCGAATTGGAAGATGCCTTTTCATACTATGGTCCACTGAGAAATGTTTGGGTGGCGAGAAATCCACCCGGCTTTGCTTTCGTGGAATTTGAGGATCCTCGCGATGCCGAAGACGCTGTAATTATTAAATCATATTTTGTTGTTTGTCATTCCATGTCCACCTTATTGAATGACAGTTGAGGACAGTTATTACATTCCATGTTTGTAGATCCGTGGATTAGATGGGCGAACAATTTGTGGAAGGCGTGCGCGGGTAGAAATGTCCAATGGAAGCCGAGGTTATGGTGGAAGAGGCCCGCCACCCCGATCACGTCCGCCTCCGCGACCTTATGACGACCGCTGCTACGATTGTGGAGATCGTGGACACTACGCCCGGGACTGCACTCGACGGCGCCGCCGCAGGTGACGCTTAATTTCAGGCATCATATCATTCCTGTGTGGATGTGTATGTGATTCCTATGTTTAGAGTTTTATGGAAATATATGAACCTCATTTCATATAGCACAGGCTGGTGAGAACAAGCAACAAACAAGTCGCGGTGAAAAGACTTCATTTCATTGCTTTTGATTCACATAAACCAATGATAACTATGTTATAGGTTATCATTGGCCTGTGCGCCGAGAACGAACTCTCCAGAGTCTGCACTTCTTATTGTCTGCGCTACGTAGCTTTCTCTGCGCGGCGTGTACTGCGCTTAAGTTGGCCGCAACGGTAACTTCGCTCTGCCAACTACGTAGCTACAGCCTACGTGCACTCTTCACTTGTCGAGAACTACATTGAGCATAGTGTTTGTACTCCGCATCGTGACACACATCTGTTGTAATCACTGCGTGCACTCAGTGAGTTACACATTATTACCCATATTTGTTGAGAGAAGACATCAATCATAATAAAATTTTATATTCAGTTTTTTGCTGTAGCATGGTTTGGTCTATTTTTCAAATCTAGAACACTGGAATAATATTTCAAGGAATATTGGGATTGTTATATTAAGTTTCTTTGAGTAGTTATAGTTGTATCTGGATACAATCTGGAATTTCTTCTTATCTGTAATGACCACTATGGAACATTCAGTATTACGTTTCTAGTTGATCATCATCAGTATTCTAAATTAAAATGTTAAGCTTTTTGGCCTGACACTCTCAACGAAATGTAAAAACACAATTGGATTCCTACACTATGTCTCAATTTTACTTTAAAAAATTGTGATAATAATTATATATGATTACAGTCTGGTAAAAAAGCAACTAGTGCATGACAACTTTTCAATACAGGGCTAATATGTTAGGTGTTATTTGCACTTAGCTTACCTGGTAAACACGTCTTTCATGTAAAATATCAAATGTGGATGATCAGTACCTGAGCAAACTTAACATCTGAAATTGAAGCAATATCGAAGTCATCTACTGATATTAAATATATATTCTTGGTGGGGATACCAGTGTTTTGAACAACCCGGAGGAATTCCAATATGCATAGATTCATAGATCACTGAAGTCATGACAGACTGAAAAGTGTGCAAACATATTAGCTAAGTGTCAACTCTAAATGTCAACTTTATTATTTCATAATTATTGAAAATTCACTTTAATTGAAACAAACTATCTATATTTATGGATTGTTAAAAAAAATTTAGTCAGTTTAAAGTTGTTCAACTGCTTTTAACTTTCACAACATAATTGGCAATATAGACATTTTCAAAGTTTTTATCTGTATATTTAGCCGGTACAATGGTTAACATGAAGGTTATTCAGATATCGAATAAATAGTTTTTAGTATTTGTCTTTAAAACAATTCAAGAGATGGTTAGTAACTAATTAGTTTAATGACAGCGACTGTCCTATCCATTATATTGGTAACATTGATGTTTGACATGAAATTTTATTACATACAATTTTGTAGTTCATAATGTACATAGTTGCTGGAAATTATTTTGTAATTGGTCCTGTATTATTATAATTATCCAGGCCTTTTGAAAAATTTTATGTTGAGTTAACCAGAATAATTGTTATAAAAATAATATTTCTCTATATCTGGGTCACTTCCAATTTGAGGTCTGCTTTACAATATTTTTGTGTTATAGTTATAGATCAATACAATAATAATACATTTAGATCATTACTTTAAGGATAGAAGTGTGCCTGTGTTTGCCTGTTACAAACACTGTTGTTATACCAGCAACTGTGCTCTAACTTGAAAGACTTAATGTGTATGAAATTACAATGCCATACATACAATGTCTTTTGGTTCTGATAATTGACTGAATAGATGTATGTGTATATTCGTGCAATCTAGCAGAAGCTTTAAATAACTAACATGTTTCTCATTATTTCAATTTAATACATTTTAATGACTATTTTAAGAGTGGGGAGTCCAATGTCACATTTTGTGTAATGAGTGATAAAAAAAACCTATTCATATATTCTTGCCATTCATATAAAATCTTGTCATTGACAACATTTTTTAAAATCATATTTGTCTTCGTTTTTAAAATGAAGTGGCAGACATTTATTTTGGAATCAGAAATATTGCACAGAGCAGAATATTTCATGATGGACTTTGAATATCATTAGTTATTTTTAATTGAGGTTTTTTTTAATTGTGCAAGTTGTTGGTGTATATTATTTTTGCAATAAACTATATTCTGATATGTTTTCGGATCAATTTTGTAAATGGAAATTTGTTGATGTGGCTTTTCATCAGGTTAGTTTGTTTTAGGATGGGCTTGTATATAAGGTTATTCTGTTCGCTAGAGCTGTCATCAAATCATGTCTTGGGCCACATAAGTCCTGTCATCATTGGAATTTGTTTAAATGAGTTTACTATTTGATTGATGTGTTCGCAGCCGGTCCAGGTCCCGCCGCCGCACCCGCTCCCGCTCGCCGCGCTCGGGCTCGCGCTCCCGCAGCCGCTCGCGCTCCCGCTCCCGCTCCAAGGGGAGGTCCATGTCGCGCTCCAGATCACGCTCGCCCTCCAAGGATTCAAAGAAGTCCAATTAATTCTATTTGAAATGCAGACATAATTTTTAATATTACATGGTTAATGACGTCTCTGCAGTTGACTATATGAAGTATAAAGTTCTTACTTCATTTGCAAGAATAATGATCATTCCTAAATAAGCATTGACTTACTAAGGTACAATTGAGTATTGGTTTTGTAATCAATATACTGATAATAAATAAAGCAAGATGTTTTATTTATACCATAGAATTGTGTGTGATTACATTGCATTTTTTTAATAAATTCATTCAATTACATTAATTACACAATCTGCAATAGCAAACTATATAAACTGATTTTTCAAATGTGTAAATAACAATGAGCTTAAGAAATATCCTTTATTTTTGAATTGCAATCATTTTAATTACATCTGTTTGAACATCCGGCTCGTACCTGCCCCAATATTTGTGGTAGGTACTATAATTTTCATGCAATTGTCATTTCCTATATCACAATTTTCTCTGGTTTAAAACTACCTCAAATTTCATTAAAATTGGTTTTGTGGTTAACGCGTCAAAATTTAATCTTGGTGAAATTATTCAAGAGCATAAATTTTTCATATAATGAATTACAGCACTTGAATTGAAGATTTATTTTTGCACTTATAATCTGGTATATAAGATCACACTAGCAAAATGTTATTTGTGTTGTACCTACGCAATGTTCTTGTAATTTATACACAATATGTAATCAAGTCTCTATTAAATTAATAGCACAATACAATACGTATACAAATGTATTATTGAAATAATATGCAAATAAGATGCTGCTGTGTAGAAAATAGCCCCCCCAGTTAAGATTTTTCCTACCATATCCATCCTGCGTTACTGCAAGCATAGCATAAATTAGGGGCAAGAGTAGTTTGCCAGCTAGAAGAGCTGCCTATTTGTAATTGTAATTATCGGATATCATGTGTCAATTAGCTCCTTACAATTTTTCGTGGGATTAACTTTAAACGAATTCGCTTTTTATATAGAGCGGAATTCTGTACAGTATACACTTTATTATATTATACACTTTATTTATTATATTATATTACAGAGTCGGCACGTCAGAAGTCATTTTTGTTACTGCTCCACAATGGTTGACTTATGACCACAATTGAAATAAATGAAATGTTATTTCCTGGCCGCATTTATAATTTTTTGCAGTATGCCTATTATTGCAATTTATGAAAATTGTAATACAATTACTATTTCCATAAAATGCATTATATATTATTCGTGTGATCAATAAAAATCCCTCATTACTGCTATGTATTAAGCCGTTTTTTTATGAAAACATTAAATTTTTTACTATCCATAATAATATTTTTCTTATCTAAATTAATTTACTTTAATGTATGACATATTTTTCTGTGCACGTTTCAGAGTAATAGAAAAAAAGAATGAATATTTTGACTATGGCAACATTGCATATAATAAAAAGTAAAAAGCAATGTTCAGCGGACGGACGTCGTTTCGACTTTTGTATTCCGTCATGCAGTAATATATTTTTTCATTGATGAATTGTTAAAGAGTGATTTAAATGGTGTCGTCTACGTTAACGTTAATTAGATTTTAGTTAAAAATGTTATTCTAATATTCGATATCGTTTAGTCCACCGTGTAGTTCTTGATAGGTCTGTGACAAGTACGGTAATGGTGGCCATGTCATGAAAATCCCCACAGCCATGGATGATAGCTCCGTATCTCATCATAACGGAGGGCAAGTGGGATCTCAAATCGGAGTCAGTGTAAATAATAAACAAAATGAAGAAACGAACCAAAGTGTCCATTATTCAATACCGGGCATTTTGCATTTTATTCAACATGAATGGGCGAGATTTGAACTCGAGAGATCACAATGGGAAGTCGACAGAGCTGAGTTTGAGGTGATTATTTTTGTATTTGTATCGATTTCTAATTATGACATGTTGCACTACATACTACTTACATTGCTCGTTTCCAACTTAGAGTTATTTAAATGCAATGTACATTCAAGAGTTAAGTGACAGGTTGCAGAAAATAACTAATTTACGTATGACTTTTAATAATAATACTGTACATAATTGAAATCGCAAGTAATGTACAGTATTACAGTTGATCATAACAATTTTGTTTTAAAGAACATGTTTAGTTCCTGTCTAGTCTGCCAGGGCATTGCACTTTTGCTGGTTATGCTTACCACTATTGTTTTTGTCTTATTTCCGTAAATATGAAGTACCATTTGCTTATTTTATCAATGTTTATTAATGAACAAAGTGATTAGATTAGAAAGAATTCTGTATTAAAAGAGAATATTTAATAATTTCACAAACTGCTATTATTGATTTAATTTTTTTACTTATAAGGAAATAAATTGAATTGTTGTATGTAAATAAAATGTCCATAACAATGGATTTATATTTATCAGAAGGACAGACATTAGTATTAAAGGGCATTTAGAGAATATTGTGGTAATTATCTATACTTATAATAAATCTGTAGAGAGGTCAATTCTGTACATTCTGTACATGAAATATATTTCCAAAATAACTATCAGGGGGTGATTAGGGATCGATACTGATGCCTAAAATGCAAT
>DWGJ01004996.1:0-10895 GCA_018246895.1 Aspitha aspitha aspitha
ATATATACATACGATATAGTACTTATATAGATATTTTTATTACGACCAGACACAGAACAGACAAATGTGCTCATCACGCAAATGTTTGTCCTGGCTGGGAATCGAACCCACGTCCTCCGGTTTTGCAGTCAGGGTCTCTAACCACTCGACCACGAGGCCAGTCAAATTCAATTTCCATGATCAATATTTCAACAACAAATATACCGTAAAGTTACATAGAACGACTCCAATGCTTCCGTATTCTAATAAAGGAATATATTTTTACGATTCTCACACCATCTCGTCCGATCCGATGAGTTAGTGTCGCGGAGCGGGCGCGACGTATGCTGTTCTATATTCAAATTGAACGGTCCCGGAACGACCGCCGCCATTTTGTCATCGTCACGGCGACAAAATGGCCAACGTTAAGAGGCTTACCGGAAATGTGGTTTGCGAACGCATTTTTCTTAAAATATGTTGACTGTACGTCTCGGAGTAAGATAATGGAATGGTAAATTGTTTAGTGGGATTCTAGTCTTTAAACTCGATATCGATATCGATTTTCAAAGGAAAGGAATCAAAACCTAAATATGATTGCTAATCGAAAAAATGTAAAACACGAATCACTAGACAATATAAAATGTATATTATGGAAATGATTTAAATCCGTAGGTATACAATTTTAAAGCTAAATTTATTTTTTAAATTGGAATGTACAATCTACTCTTACTTTAAGTAATACAAGTTTCTAGGTAGGTTTGACGTAGGTATCCAATAAGTTTTATTTTATTTAACCCAATGATTCCTGTATCTATAAAGCTTGTTCAAGATTATGAAGATCCTAGCAGCACCTTATGTTGTTCGACCCTTTTTATGGTCCACTGCTGGACCGGGTCTCCTCTCATAGTGAGAGGGATTTAAGCCGTAGTCTACCACGCGGGCCAAGTGCGGCCTGGTAGACTTCACACACCTCAGAAATTATTATATACTTTATAACATCTCTAAGGTGTGCAGGTTTCCTCACGATGTTTTCCTCCACCGTTATAGCGAGTGATATTTAAATTTCAGATATAAAACGCACGTAATAAATCAAAGGTGCGTGCCAGGATCGAAACCAGAATTCCCAAGTGGAAGGCTGAATTTCAAACCACTAGGCTATCATTGCTTTTTTTATACGGCACCTTATATCAGTGACATATTCATTGACACACAACGACAGTCCAGTACAATGAGCGAGTGAATATGACTGAGATTTATGCATCAAAAACCTTAATACACTAACAATGGAAGCACCCGACGCGGAATGCTAGGGCTGTCGACAATATTTCTGCCATTTATGTATTATCGTTTCATAAAACGTACGCTAAAAGGATGTTTAGTATCTAAAAATCTTTAATGTGATCCAAAGCATGTCATATTTACTGAGCATATGTTATATACCTAGGATAATTAAGAAGCATGAACTTCGGGCGAGATCGAATGTAATTCTTAAAAGAGTAAATTAACATTTAAATAATACGTGAATAAAGGAATGTAATTTTTATTACATAAAATATTGTAAAATTTTCTTAACAAGTTAAATTTAATAAATTGAATAAATGAATTTTTAAAACCTAATGTAACTACATATTATATACATATAATAACTACATATTGCTTATCGAGTTCTGTTGTACTGTTATAAAGACTATAGAACATAGCTAATGAAGGATTTTATATGCATATTTAATTCTCTTATTACGATCAAAAAATATAATTAATGTTGGCAAAATTATATGTATAATATGATGCCCCTTTATACGCAGCCCTACATTAGCTCCTGGTAGCGACAATAGCCGGCACAACTAGTTATCTATTTAAACCTGGATTAGCACTCGATAACTCATGATTAATAGCGGTGTGACGGACCGGGAGAGTCCGCAAAATACTTACGAAATAAAACCGGACGCAAAATTATATGGACAGAGTCTTTTAAAAATGGAACAATATTTTGTTCATACTGACATCAGGTATTCCATTTACGCACTTATTTTAGGCATTAATCAGCAAAGTTCTCAACGTTGTGTTCCTTCTGTTGAGTGTGATAGATTTTTTCGTTGACATTATAAATGCCCCTAATTTTGTATTACAAAGATCACATTAAAAAGTGATTCTAACATTTACATACATAAATTGGCATAGAATAAGTTATTCATCGAAAAATTCATTACGAGTACATTGCACAGTTTAAAGATGTTATAAAGTAAGTAATACATATTTTGTGAGGTGCGTGAAGTCTATCGATCCGCAGTAGACCGTGGTAAACTATTGCCTAAATACCTCTCACTACGAGAGGAGACTCGGTCCAGGAGTGGCGCTAAAAGGGTGGAAAAAAATCACGAAGGCACGTAACATACATATATCGTCACGCCAGGTCCCTTGCGGGGTAGGCAGAAAGCAGCGAGTGCCAAATATCCATGTCCTTACAAACCAAACCAAGGCAAGTAACAGCTACTAATAAATAGTAGAGCTCGTTGTTTTGCGAACTCTACCTAGAGCGGACGTATTCGCAGCGATCTGCGGAAGGTGGCGGCGTGCGGCGAACAGATAGTGGCGGCAAAAGTGCGGATTAAAACAAATAATATACGGCGCGGCGGACGACACTCTGCTTCACTCGGATGGATTTATTGCTGCTCTATACACGTGTATCTGGCTGCGTACACCGGCAGACGTCGCGTCCAATTAACGATTAATTAATTAATTATAAATTAATAATAATTATAAATTAATAATCGAATAATAATTAATTAATTAATTAATAATTTCAATATTGATTACGTTAAAAATTTTTTTTTAGCAAACGAAAATGCAGCAGTCACAAGAGGCCGCTGCCGCCCGTGGACATCTGCAGGCGAATCCTAACAGGTCTGATCCTATCGGAAGTCGGTCACAGATGCGTTGCGACTCTTGAGGATTGAAATAGTCTCTGGTTTACATGTGGACCGGCATCCAAATACCACAGAATGTTGTAAAAACAACTGCTGCATTGCAGATATAGGTGTGGCGGTGATACTTGCCGCAAGAACCGAATACGCGTTTGGCCACCTTCAAAATTATTATTATAATGTTCAGTTAAATCAGTTCGATATATAATTAGTTACAAATCCATTTAGAAGCTTTGTCTCTCCAGCGTCTACTAATCTATACCGAATCACCTCCGTCCGTAATCCCAGATTGAATTAAGTTCTAGGCGAGATCGCGCTTAATACTATCGCATATGCATGTACAATGATATACAGGGTGATGCTAAATCGTAAATATGTACTATCTTACAACATTTATAATATTTTATAACATTTGACATAAGCAATAGGGTTAAGGGTAAATTAAGGGTAACTAGCATAATTAAAAATATCACTCACTATAACGACGAAGGAAAACATCTTAATGTAATCTATAAAGTAGATATAATATTTTCTGAGGTGTTTGAAGTCTGCCAATCTGCATTTGGCCAAACTATGGCATAATCGCAAAGGCCTAAATCGCTCTCAATATGAGAGCAGACTCAGTCCAGTAGTGGAGCAATGAAAAAGGTTAAAAAAAGCAATTTTTCGTTATAACGAACGGCCAGTAACAGTCGTTATGAGGGTAAGAAGACTATACTAAAGATTACAAAGTATTCTTGAAAAAGGAAAATTTATCATCAACTCAGTTATTATCTAAGTCTTACAAACGTGTCTGCTTTACCAATAAGGGTTAACCCAAATCTACCATACCGACCAAGGGTAAGTTGTAGGTTGACTGAATGCTTAAAGGATTATAATATCACAATTCATTGGCATATTATACATACGATTTTCTGCATAGTAACTACTCGGTGACAAGAAGTATGTATATAAGAAGAATAATATGTATTTAGGTAATACCTTTGTAAAGCTTGTGTGTTATTACCTTGTGTAGTTAGAGGTAAAAACCTACATCCTAACCAGGTCATGGACTATATGACCGCAAAATTTCAAACAATCGAGTCATTATTTGTCGGGTAATTAACTGACTAACATCTAACATTAATTTGTTGGGTTTCCGTGCATTTCAAATTGTTTTTTAAGGAGAGTATATTTGGAGCATGCTGTATAATATACGTGTGTGTGTTGGTCCAGTGGAACAGGGTGCTGTAAGCTTGTCTAAGACGCTGGGAGCCACATGCCCTCTCACACCTGACGGTGGCAGTACCGTTTCTGTTCTGAATTTAATTTATGCTCTACACCCCGCAATGATTCGAAATAATCTTGTGAATACTGTGTATGATGATGAATATTGTGAGTATTGATAGTATGTACTTAAATTATGAGCATATTTTTTGTTATTGAAGTGATAACTATGAACAATCCCAATTATACATATGTATTATTAAATCGTTTGAATTGAATTTGTTGTTATAAAATTTCAAACACTACGCGTTCTTTAGATGCCCTAACAATTGCTGAAAGCCACAGATCAGAGAAAATATGCATGTAGATTACTTATATTTTGATCTGTGATAAAAACAGTGTCAAAATGCTGTTCTCAGTCCTTGAGACTAAGGAAGTAAAGTAAGGCAAGATGAATAACAAAAATACATATGTGGGGTTCACAAATAGAGAGACAAACGCAGCCAGCGACGCAAGTCCTATATTAAGGCATTTCGAAATTTATCTTATCAAAGCTCATGCACATATATTTGGCAAAGTGTAAATACCGTAAACCAGCATGATATAAAAAAGAATAAACTTTTAACCCTGTTCCAAATTCGATTAGCAGCCGTGCAATAGTTGTATAAAACCACCACATATCAAGAGAATAGGTTCGCATAAGTGATTTCCAAGTTACGAGCACTATTCGTTCGAACTCTACCCGAGCGAGCAAATGTTCCTAAATGTACGGAATTGAATTAAAATGTCCATCGATTACGATTTATTTACCGGCTATTGGTGGAACAAATGTCGGTTTTTGAAAGTGGAAATTGATTGTATTATACAGACATTACACTTATAAATGACGGTTATTTAAACGTAATGGCCTTTTGAATGAATTCTATTCATGTCCAGCTTTCATTTTATTGTTTATTGCTCGCTTAAAGGCAAAATAATTTTGTAAATATATTTAATTTGTTCATTAGTAGTGAATTTGTATAAATAAACATATAAGATGTTAATTGGTTAACTTATTTCATTATTTTAAAAATCGAAAAAGAAAAAAATTGTCTGCCTTTTTACACTTTTTTATTGAGAAATAAGTAGAAAAAACGATGATTAAAAGATAATTGTTCAACTTACTAATTAAAAAATCTTTTACCATTTGTTGGAAATCGAACAGCATTAAAACCCTTCGCCGAAATAAATCATAATTTAAAAAACGGACTTCTATCGCTGGTTTCAAAATGGCGCGCGCCGCTTAGCGATCGCATCTAACGAAACATAAATTTAAATTTATAATCCAACACCCTTTGATATTCGCCCCACAGATATAACAAAAATCATTTAACCATATTTTTTTAATCGTACAAATTTTACCCAAAAATAACATTTTGTCGTTAGGTTGGTTTCTTGCGAGTTTTTAATTATTCAAAACCGGTTTCACCTAATTTTTTGGATTGGATGATTTAAATCTAAACTGCAAAAAAAAATATTTTTCTATCTATATTCTTACGATTTAATGACCTAATGCAATGTCAATAAACTATGACCAAAAACAAATTCTATTTTTTAATTTTTTAAAACGTCGATAGTCACAGATAACACACTGACATATTTATGGTTAATTTATTGTAGACCTCGATTTCGCTCGTTTATATGTATGTCTATGGTTTCTGTTTGTCTAAAATGCTACTGAAACGGATTCCAAATTTTTTGTGGTAAAGATAAATGTACTTTTCTTCACGCATTAGAGTTAATTAGTTCTTTTACAGGGGAAAATTTAAACTTTCCTTATGGCCGTGCACTGAAAGCGATTAAAAGGCTCGCAAAAAAACCGGCAGCTATCTTAATCTGCGTCCATATACCAACTGTCAAGGCAAGAAAGAAGAAAAAAACGAGTCCTTATCAAAGATCTTTCCACTCCCGAAGAATGGGGTTGGATATTTAGCATAATAAGTGACGCCTAACCAACGTTTAGGGGGAGCGGGAGAGCGCTATACTAAATTATGGGAGTGTGTACGCGACGGCAGATGATTCAGCGAGAACAATATCACAATCTTGTTTCTACGCCATTACCTTTAATTAGTGGTAGAGGACAGCAGGCCGTTTGTTTGGCGTTATGTTTGAGATAGTCAGTCAAATGCTCGCAACTGTAACGGGTTATTTAGCGTTTGTTTACGTCGACTCTGTTTCTCCATTCTCCATTTTCTCCATTCTCGTAATGTGTTCTCGGTAACTGAGATGTATTTATTTTGGTTCGGTGTTGTGTTGAATTAATACTGATATACATGCTGTAATATCGGTCATTAGCGTGATTTTAAAGTCAAATATTTCCCCTTTTATTGGTTAACCATTAAAAGTTATAGTGCGTATTGAAAAATATTCCTTTTCGTCTTTTTAAGATGTTAGTTACGTAATTAACTATCTCGATGTTTTCATTTTGATTTTGATTCCTTTGATTTCCTTATAAGAACTTAATTTTTCTTTCATACTAATAAAGTATGTTAGTAGAAATAAATAATATATAAAATTTGTCACACTCACATAAGTTTGAATCAACTAAATTGAATTAGTACGATGTAGGTGAGTTAAATCTAGAACTCAAAAACGCAGACCTGATAACCAAGAAAATAAGGAAACTAATCCCTTATTTCAAATAATTTATCAATATATTTATTAAACTTACTTTAGTATGTATTTGTAAAAAAAAAAAAATCATGTATCCCCGATATTTATTCAATTTCATTCGACCTTTTTTAGGTCATGATAAAGATCGTGTGTATGAATTCAAATTCATTTCCCAAACACTACCACAACACCTATGCTGCCACGCAGCAAAGCCCTTTAACAGTGGTCCATACGCTGCAAAATAATGAAAGATTATATATAACAAAGACGCGCAAATAAGTTCCCGGATACGCTCATTAATGCATTCGTCACCTTACTTCGGGTTAACACGAACAACGGGATCTTTCCAACGAATTAACCCTACAAAGCGGCCGGGGTAATAAAGACCGAGGGCGACACGGCTTTGACATTAAATTGAGACATTTAACATTGAGTGCTTTGTGCTAATGGCCTCAACGACACCGTAGCTAAAGGTGGCACGAAATGGCATTTAGACTTGTCACTGTCTGATCTTTGCAGTGTTAAAGGGTTCCTTGATAATAGCGATTATGGATGTATTAACAGATTATGGATAAAAAGAACAGATTTAATCACAGAAATAGTATTGTTTTCATTATTGGACTATTCATGTATCAAATTTGACATACGTCATAGCAGAGTACGAGTATACAGTTATATTTTCCTCCTTTCTTTAAAAATAGGACTAACAATCGTACCCTTAAAATATATTTAACTTAACATTATTACGAAAAATCAGTCGTCCATATTTCAACTCAAAAATATATTTCTGCGAGCCATACAAAACAGTTGAAAAGCGAACGTAACACTCAAATGAATGCCATATCATTATGTATTCAACATCGGCCCGTCTGGACCCCAGTGATTTATGAACTATTTTTTTGTTAATCCCAACATTGCCAAGAGTATAATCTTGCCAAGATCGTTATATGCAGGAGCATATTGATATAGCTGAATGAATTAATTTGTTGTTTTTTGGCAGTAATTTTGTTTATTTTGCCAAAAATTCCTAATAATGAATAAATTTGGTGTAATAACGTATGTCTTTGTGTAATCATAATCAATCATGTGAGAGATTAATTTGAATGTGCTTTAACCATGAAAGTAATTGTACCGTTTGTATAGAATTACAGGTGGGTGTATTCTAGGTAAGAGATGGGGTAGACACAAGTATTGGACAAAACTATGTTATTGACTGTTCTGTTGGTATAATGGCTTTAGTACTTTTTTGCGTTTGTAAAATACATAGTATTATTAAAATCTCTCTTTAGGAGGGGTATCTACACAACATTTTTCTCACTGGCAAGATAAGAAAAAAGGAAAAATACAAGATTCGATATTTAATTTTATTACGTTACTTACGTCTTAATACCGTAAAAAGATGACCGGCACGAAGTTGTGATTTAAAACCGCACCGGAAACGGAATTGAAGAAAACATCCCTATCCCAGCGGCGAGGTACAATGGGACGTAGTTATTCACGCGGCGTTTCCTGCCCTGTGTTCTGTTGCCTTTGTTTTTTTTACCTCCAGAACTTTTCAGCTCATTTGTTTCGGCGCGTTTTTTCAGCGAACAGGATTTCTTGAACCCATATTTCACTCTCATATCGTCTGCGAGGCGCTGTATGGAGGAAGCTTGCTCGCGAAACCCCCGAGATTCGAGATTTAAAAGTCTGGAAGGTTCACCTGACTTTATAAAGGCCCAATCTTTTCGTTCCATTTTCACAACGGTTTCTAATCATATCTCTGCGAAATGGATGTAACATGTAACTCGTATAGGACGCTACCAAATCAGAGATTTCCGAAAAAGCATAAACACTATTATAATTATCTAAAAATAACAATAAGAAAGAAAGGGTTGAACAGGTTAGGGTTGAAAGAAGACAACACAAACCGGATTGTTAGCGTGACATGAGTTTGGAATGATAAATTTGTCAGTTCTACCACAAAGCATAAATTTATGTATATGTCTGGTATAGTTGGTTAAGTTATTTGCGGAATTGCATCATGCGGAAGTCATTGCAATTTATGACAATTAAATAAGGTTGTTTCTGTAACAAGTTAACAAGTTTGTAAGGACAGAGATATTTGGCACTCGCTGCTTTCTGCCTTTTTTTTATCGTTGGGAAATGCTTTTGCGCATGTCCCGGCTGGGGATGCCGGGGGTCTGTGGGACTCCAGGCCGCGATCCAGTGTCGCTGCTTTCTGCCTACCCCGTTAGGGACCTGGCGTGATGATATGTATGTATGTTTCTGTAACAGTCGGCATGATGCTGAGCAGCGCCCATTTAATTTCATAATTTTATACCGTGAATGTTCTTGTTTGTAAATCATTACGAGTTTTTTCTTTCTTTCCATCTTTTTTTCTTTCATTACACAATCCTAACGCAGATTCCATTTCAATATCTCGGCTCGCACAGTGCAGTCAGCGCGGGACGCTCGCATATGTCTAAGTGGGTGGTCGTAATTAAACGCGCGCACTTCACTAAGGGCCCCGTAATGCAATTACAGCTGAATTTTTCGCGACATATGGCCCGTTCCGACGTAGGGCGCAGTGCGGTTGTGGCTTAAAAGTTTTTCGACGTCGCCACAAAAACGTTCGATGCGCATTACGCTGATTGACTTGTGAGTTGTGAGTGCGTACGCTAAATAGTATACGATAGACGGAAAACAGTGGACAAAGATGGGTTTACGTTTATTTAACTTTTTATTATTTGACCGATAGACTCGTCTCCTAATGGTTTAAGGTGTAGGTACTACGCTGAACAAGTGCGGATTGCCAGATCTAAGAGAACATTTTGGAGAAATCACAGGCGTGAAGATACCTCGCGGTGTTTTCGTTCAGCGTTTTCATATATAGAACGCAGGTAATTATGTAAATTTATGTCAACTATGGTTCGAAAATGACGTGATTTTAAGTTCGGTATCAATTCAAAACAATTGAAAATACGTTCTATATAAAAATCGGAAGAAATTGTTAATTGGACCGGCGTATTCAAGTATTAAATTCTTAAAAGCACTTATTATCGCATGTCTTCCTTAAAGATTTTTTTCGAAACGTTGCCCGTTACCCTATTACTACTTTGATCTATTATCGTATTCGCAACTCGGATAAAAGCGATTCAGCGCAGTTGCAAACTTGCAAACGCATGACTGCTTTGGGCGGCATACAAGGGCGGCCGCGGCGTCTGATGCAAAATCGCAATAAGCGAACGAAGGTACCATTAAACGATTGACGAAAACTTAACGTCAGTGTCGCAATCTTTTCGCAAGTATATCGCTCCAAATATCGTGGGCGACCTCCCTAACGCTGATACATAAAAACGTACAATTTACACATCAAAGTGGGTCTGATTACGCACAGATAATTGTCCGTCTGTCAGTCTGTATTGACTATTACATTTATAGTGATCAGATGGCAGCACCGGCGCATATGTTGGGTGATTGTGGTGGTTACGTGGAGGGAACAATCTTGATCGTTTCTATATAAAAAGAGACATTATAGAGTATGCATTTTCGCTTAGTTACTATTTGTTTTAGATTCTTTGTAAATATAGTATAGAATTAGAATAAATGAAAAACGATGTAATTATATATCTTCCTTCACACCTTATAGCTATAATAGTTATAAACTACTAGCTTTGCCCGCAGCTTCGACCGCGTGGAAATAAATATTTTACGATTTTTGCAACATTTATCATTGCTGCTCCACTCCTACTAGTCATAGCGTGACGTTATATAGTCTATAGCCTTCCTCAATAAACGGACTATTCAACATAAAAGTAATTATTCAATTGGAACCAGTAGTTCCTGAGATTAGCGCGTTCAACCAATCAAACTCTTCAGCTTTATCATATATTATAGTATAGATATAATATTTACCGAAGTATATGGTAGACTAAGTTCTAAAACTCCCTCACTATAGGAGTTGAAATTATCATGTTTAATAATAAATAAATAACAAATAACTGCGGACAATTCCACACACGGCTGTCTGATCTCAAATTAGGCAATGAAATGCCTGTGTTATGGTGACCGGACAGCTGATAAACATACATATATACCTCCATCTATACATACAATGTAGTACTAATCTAGTTATTTTTATCATGCACAGAC
>DWGJ01004997.1:0-10894 GCA_018246895.1 Aspitha aspitha aspitha
GTTTTCGATTTTCTCCGAAACCACTGAACCGATTTCAAAGAAATTTTGTACATAGCTATTATTTGATCCAACTTAAAAGATAGGATAGTTTTTATAGGATAGTTTTTATAAAATAAATAAATAATAAATTTGAATTGTCAATAAATTTTTACACAAAATCAATTTCTGAACGCACGATGTTTGTCATATATATATGATTTGACATAATGTAACCACGGCAACGCGTGGTCAGGTCCACTAGTAATATATATAGGAGAGAGATTATTTTATAAGTATTTTTTTGTCCCCTTAACAGACATGTATGCCATAAGTGGCACTACAAAATCACGAAAGCCATGGTGGTTTGTCTGGAGTCTGGGGACTACGTGCAAATTCGCAATTCTTTAATTGTGCTCATACGTGTGCTGCCTCATTTCCCTGTTCTGGCCAAACTAGCACAGATTATTGAAAGAAAGATAGAAAAGGTAACTTTTATATTGTAGATGTCTAGTGGTAATGGATACTGAATTTTATATTTATAACAAAGACTTTTTTAGGTAAAAGAAGAGGAAAAAACTCAGAGACCGGATCTGTATGTGTTAGCAACGGGCTATAGTGGACAATTGCGCAACAAAATGCCTAACATGATGAGGGAAAGTGATTTCCATCAAGTAAGTTTTTCACCAAAAGTATAATTCCTCACGACCAAACACCACTTGATACAATTGTGAGACTTCTTGTACTACTAACGAGTGATATTTAAATTTGCCAAATTGTATGCTAGGATTAAACCCGATTCTCCGAAGTGGGAGGCTGAATTATAAAGTATACATAAAGGGCTATCTCGACCGTGTTTGTCTAGTAGTTAAGAGTCTGTGTTGTAATTTTGTTGATAATACATGTTACAGTTTTAATATGCCACACAATTTTATTTGACTCTTACAAAAAACTATTTTATCATTAAACAAATAAAGTTGATGTTATTTCTAGACATTTTGTACGCTTTTATATAGGTCCAAACATAATATCGCCTTCACTCTTCAATCCTATTTAGCATGTAGAAATCGATCGCGTGTGCTTTAGCTATCCGTTGCGTTCGCTAGATCGTGAAGCAAGTGAGCGAGTTGAAGAGTGCCGCGGGTGCGGGAGGTGCGGGAGGGGCGGGAGGTGCGGCGGCGGCGGGGAACACGCCGGGCGACGAGCCCGCGCCCGACGCGGCCGCCTCGCCGCCGCGCACCACCGGTGAGTTTCTCCTCACATTGATCGATAAAATATTGTGAGCGTTTACTTGTGTTGCACTACGTTTAAGTCGGCATGCCTTGATTATAGATGGTCCTTTAACAATTAACTGCTTAGGCGAACGACACGCGCTCCGATTATAATATGTATTTGTAATCTAACCTAATCGAGTTTTATATGTATTAAAAAATTGCTGGTTTAAAGAGAAGACTTAAGGTATTTTGCCTGTTGGTACCCAAAAATAATTTGGTTCTAAATTGTGATTGCTCTTCAACCGCAGAGATCATTTACAATCGCAGACGCGATTTGGTTAGAAAAAAAACCGAATACTGAATTGAATAATGCGTTAATGTAATGTGTACTCTTCTACGTTCAGTACTTCAAATTGAACCCAAAAAGTAAACACGTTTTGCTTCCAGAATAGGTATAACTGAAATATCAAATGATATGTACTTTGTAGTTGAATACTATTACATCGGTGATTTGTATATTTTAGACACAGATAAAAAGGAAACACGTAGCAGTGACAGACGCCGAGAGGAATCCGATCGGGAGAAGGACACCAAACGGGAATCACGATCGTATGTATTGTTGAAAAGCAATTTTCCTTTTTGATTTATTTTCATCTGTACCGTTATTATATATTTAAACGTTAATGTTCGATTTTGTAGCACTGTCAAGGACAGAAATAAGGATGAATTAAGAAATAAAGATCGATCACCAAGGGAACGTTCTCATAGAGTAAGTATTTATTTGTTTATAAAACGGTATTTACAGAATCAGATGAGTACCAGTACAATTTTATTTTGTTCACTGATTTTATATGTTAATCTCAATTATGCTCTGATAATGATTTTAAATACTTGCTTTGTTTAAAATTAATGTTTTTCAAGACTATAATTAAACTGTTTAACAATTTGACTATTGAGTTGGACATGCAGTAATAGATTAAAATTTGCTGTTATGTGAACGCTCACTCCTAGAGAGTTTTGTCTATAATCTTGAAAAATAAATCTGTCCTACTTAACATATAATGTACTTCTGTTTGATCTTGTAGGAGGAGCGCTACCTGGAGACGGTGTCACCGCCTCATGACCATCGCCATTCAGCAGATGACATTGATCGTGGTATGGGAAAGAAAACTGTACAATAATATTCCTTATTTTGGTTTATGCCACCACCGATTGATAATTGCATTGCGATTGCAATAATTGCATTACAGATGTGAAGCGTCGAAAACTAGAAAACAGCGGTAATGGCAAGGTGAGTATCGTAATAATAAATCGCCCTCGCGTCGCGCTCCGGGCGGAGCAGCGCGCCACGCACCCCGCGCCCTCCTCGCCCCCCTCGCCCGTCGCGCCCGACGCGCCTGTCGCGCCCGTCGCGCCCGGCGCCGCAGCGCCGCGTGCGGCTCTGGCAGCGCGCGGCACGCGACCGCCGTGAACTTACGTAGAAGACAACCAGTGAAAAAACTGAAAGACCTAGTGTTAAAAAATTCTGTGAAAATTAAAAAAATCAAAAGTCCCGAAATGAAAAGTGAAAAACAAATAAAAATTAAATCAATTACGTACTTTCTATGCCGACTTAAATTAAAAATAATAAAGCCAATTTTTTTTATTAACTAAAAAAACCGCATCTCCGTGTCTGTATTCACCAAGAAAACAAAAATGTAATAAAGAAGAAAGATTCATCTGCTGAAATGGAAATTTAAGAAACATTCCTTCAAGATAAGAAAGAAAAAGACAATGTTTAAGACTCTTCTGACAGGAAAATAAAATATCAATACTCCACTATCACATGGAATGAAGATTTACTTAGAAAAATTATCATAATTATTATCATTGTTTATAAAACAGTTCGTAAGCTAAAACTCCCAAATTGAAGTCCATCGTGAGAATCTCGGCAATACGAAAAATGAAACTTCAAGAAACACAAGGAACATGCGGAACAACAGATTTAAATGTTGATTCCATGTTTAACCATCAGATAGCAATCAAACGTTAATAAGACCCGAACTATGTGCAATAGAAACATCTATAAAAATTCAACATTACGCCGTAATTATTATAAAAGACTGATTACGATTCATGATGTAACTAAACGACACATCAAAAAAATCATTTATTAAAAATCAATTCAAGATATTAAAATAAGATTTATTATGGCTGCCACTTTCAATGAAGAAAAAATAAAATAATAAGTTAAATCAACTATTAAAGAATAAAATATTGTAAGCCAAAAGGAAATGAATTTTAAAGTAAAGCCGCCGATAAGTCTAGTCTAGCCAAGCACCAGTGAAGTCGTCCCACATAATTTACTATAGCAATCAAAAAATCAGTTGAAGTATAACCCATGACACATGAGAAAATTGGAAAATTATTAACGTTCAGAAATATTTTTGAAGACAATTTGCTGCTGTGCCTCATCGACCTTATCAAGAAGGATATCAAAATAATATCTAAAAAAATAGGACAATCGCTTTACCAAATACAAAATTGGAAATATGGAAGATACCTCGGGAAATCTATTATTCAAAGTAAATAATAATAGATCCAATATATACGAATATTGCAAACAAAGCAAAATAGAGGAGATGTCAACTTTTTATGACGGTGCTTATCAAATTTGAAACAACATTCAAATGGTCAAGATTTTCAAGAGTTATTGTAATGTAAAGAAAATTTATATCCTGATGCTATTCTTAATCATTGTGCTTTTGATATGTTACTTATGGTAGTAGAAGAGGAAGAAAACAATTCAAACAAAATCAATAATATTGATCAACTTTGCGACCTCAAATCAATGTTACTAATGTTGATTTGAGGTCACAGATTTTTGTGGGTTTACTTTTAAGAATAAGTAACAATGTTTGTTTTTTGAATAAGCAGGGTAACAAAGACATTGAGGAAAGATCACCTGAAAAGGAGAAAAGGAAAACTAAAGTGAGAGGGGACGAGCGTAAAGAGCGTAAGATGAATCGAAAACGGGTAAGTGCATTAAAGTGACGCTTAAGTTAAGCCTGTGTTAGATAAGACTTGTGTTAGGAGTTTCCTTATGGCGATGATAATCTGCAAGCGATTTATAATTCAGAACTTTAGGAAAATTCTAAATGCGCTAGTAAATAACTTTGTTGGTAAATGACTGCAACATTGTTTGCGTCCAACTGCTGCGCACGGGTCTCTCCTGCAGTAGTGGACGGCCTGGAGATTACCACCACCGCATCATGGTGCTCCACTACTGATTCGTGCAGACCTCTATCTAAAACATTTTTATATCAACAATATTTCATTATTTTTTTATATAAACAATTTTAAAGGTACTTTAAAGCTTAATAAATACTTTTAAGGGTTGGAAAGGGAATAAGTTTAAACTGGTGGATTAAACAAACACATTGTAAAAATTCTGTAGTTTATTTATTTATATAAACGCAAAGGACCAGGTTAAATATACTTCCATATTTGTGGCAGGTATAGTTTAACAAAATATTGAGCTTCTTTATATTTCTAGGATAGAGCTGAAGATACTGCCCTGTTAGAACAAAAAAGGCGTCGCGAGGAACAAAAGGGTAAATAAAATTGATAAAAAGGTGTCGATGACCGCATCTCAAATAGGTTATTTAAAATGCAGATATAACAAGCTAATTACAATCGAACTAGATGGCGATTTTTTTATTACTTTGAGACCGCCATTATTTTAAAATTATGAAAAATTTCACTTCAAAATCTTACAGAGTAATACTTGCCATACAAAATTATTCAGTATTTAAAATCTGTCAAATAACAGTTAAGTTGACAAGAGGAGTTTAGTTTCCACAAATTAAAAATAAAAAGCATAAACTAAATATTTTAAAAATTGTGCAAACAAGATTTTATTATCTCTCATTCTGAATAACTGTGTTTTATGTTCTAGCCGTGGTGAAGATGGGAAGTCATCAAAATGGCTCTCAAGAAGATCACCATTATGAGAAATATCACAAAAGAGTAAGTTACATTGAAATACAAATAGTTTTATTCATTATGAGGTGCATGCACTTGATGAGCGTCATACATTTTTACAGTTATCATTTATTGACTTTGTGCGCCCTAAGAAGGAAGCCATTCGTAGACAGAAAGAAAAGAGCCAGAGAAAAGACCATTCGTTTAAAATAAGAGAACAAATTCCCATGTTGCAGTATGGCTTTAGTCTAATAATGAACACATGTGACAGCCTCTCGTATATATTAATATTACTCCACTGTCATCTGCTTCAAAACCGAGTTCTATAACTATTCTGTGGTGTGCTTAGAGACAGCCTGGTGAAATATTTTATTCAGTTACATGCCTTTTTGTCACATAAATGGGTACTTTCTTGACAGATTTTTAATCTCTGAACTGGCAGGGATTAAATTCTACTCGAAATTAAATTTTATATGCTCACCGATAGTCTAGGAGAGAAACGACAATTCTTATGCATCCAGCGTTTAGGTAAAGCTAGATTGTGGCCGGTCCTAGTCAAAACACCATTTAGGCTAAGCTGATCATACGTAGTGGTAGCCATATTTTCATAAATACTCAGCTAATAAGTATATTAATCTATTGTATTAAACAATTCGTCAGAGGTTCTTTACAACCTTGGCTATAAATATTTATAATAACCTATAACTTATTAGTCTCATTCTTCCGCAATAAAATGATGTAAGTCTAACCGATGAAAGTAACTGAAATATAGTTCAGCAGTAACAATATCTGTGAAAGACGACGTGTTTTTAATCTCATATTTCGCAGAACGGCATCAATAGTGATACTAACAAATACAGTTGTATTTATGTACATATGTAAAGCGTTGTTCACGTCAAAGTTATTTTTATGTCGGGCGATTTGAAGTATTGCATCATTCACAAACAGTATTATCTCATGACTGCTTTTTTATCAGGTATGGAAAATCATTTATGTGTGTTAGAAATAGGAACGGACCAAGGATTGAACTTGAGCAACGCCCATCGGTACAGCTGTCCCTGAGGACCTTTTACCGTTTACTTCAACCCTCGGAGTTATGTCACTTGAGAAGAAGTCAGAGGTTTGAGGGTGGAGCTCTTAATGACATAATGGTTGAGTTTCAACTTTAGGAAAGTTTTTCTATATTATGCGTAAATAGAAAATTTAAGACGTATATTCCATTGGCACTAGATAACGAATTATTTGGAATATCTCATATCTGAAAATATGATAAATAATATGATATAAAATAAAATTCATGCTTAGTGTCACAGGGTCAAAATTAGCTAAATAATTTTAAGAGTTTTATAAGATTTCGAGGCTTTCTTTTTTTCCAACTTCAATGATATAGGTACGTATTGACTACGTTTTATTTTCGTCTCTTTAAACCATATTCCAATTTACGATAATAAATTGATTATTGTTTTGCAGGAAAAATCACCATTCAGAGATCGTTCGCATGAAGAATCAAGGGACAAACAATATCCTTTTAAAAACAGACGTCGTGTTGTGTAATTAATTACATAAAGTAACAACATATTTGTATATTTATGGACCGATGTTCCAATCATTGTGCAGGCCATCCCGCATACACTACAAACGACCTGTGGCAAGCAACATCTACTGTTCGTATCGAAAAAGAAAAGATAGAAGAGCCTTGTTCTTCGCTACTAATAATAGAATTCGTAATGAAGTTGTTTGCTAGATTTTTATTAATAAATACCAGTTTTCATGGTGCTTGCTTACCATTTCCAATGTTTTAAAACAAAATCCGCCTACATTCTAATGTCATTATGTTGTACAATTATTAACTGTTGTAGCTGTTTACGATGTAACACCCTATGATTTTATTTTAGACTCAATAAAATATTTTAATACCCCATTATTGAAATATGTCGTATTACTTAAATTGTGTTTATATTGTAACGCGTTGAGAATTTATCAAATGGACAAATTAAAAAAATACAATTATTGTAAAAATAAAATAAAATATCCAAATGAGTCGTTAAATACTTTGCGATTTACTGTATGAATAAGAAAGATTGACTAGAACGACCGCCGTTTCATAAGAAATGCCTACTTTCGATATTAATATATATTTACAATTCCTTAACTGCCTTCCATACCAGACGAACAAATGAATCGAAAATAAGAAGATAAGTGGATTTGCCATGGAGAGAGCGTGAAGCAAAAATGTAATTAAGGTCTAAATGAATTGACACACGGCATTGTCCTGCAATGAATAAATATCGTGTTCTAAAAAAATACCACTCGTATGATTTTTTTCCCAATTACTAATTAATTATATTCGAAGAATGATAGATTTATCAATCAAACGTAATTTCAACGAACTATCTACTTGAAATTAATATAGCGGAATAAATATGAAAAAAGGAAACTTGAAGTTTTTGCTTTGTCACAACTTTATACGTAAGTAAACTAAATATGGACCTAAATAAATATTTGTGCTGTTCCAGTATACAATTATCGAAACGTGAACCACCACGTGTGAGCGCACCCTCATTCTGGAGGCCTTGCCCATGCCGTTCGTTATGTTGACACGTACCGTAGCATGTGTCGCTCCGAAAAAAAACTGAGAATAGAATGAGCATTGAATTTTCGTAGCTGTTCTGACTTCAGCTAGTGAGAAAAAAAGACGCGTATATGCATTTCCAGGCGAAAAAAAAACAATTCACGTAAAAAGTAACATAACATACTATTTTTTTCTACCGTGTTTAGAGATGTTTGATTGTAAAGGGGTTCTGCAGACAGAACCTACTTATCGACCATTTTCTCTATTTCAATATACAGTTGATATGACACCATTAGCAATATTCAGTTTTTAAATTAAACTTGGCAATATTTCATTCTATAAGTCTAAACTATGGGCGGGGTAAGTGCCGTATACTCATTTAATATATAATAGGGCTATAATCGCACTGCAGCTTAGTCAGACACGGCCATCTTTGTATACCTAGTCGACTCTCGCATTAAAAACTATTTTTGCAGAATCAAAAATTCTTCCTGCTCCTTTACTCATTACACTAACCTTTTCAACAAAAATAACACATGCTGAAAAGAATTGAAAGAATTTCATTCGTAAATACCTGACAAATTAAAACAAGTCTTACAATCCTAAATTCTAAAAAGAGCATCTCGAAAATCAAATTACAATGGGTGTGTCATGTCGTGTCATTATTATTATCTACCAAATGAAATAAGGAGTTACAAGATTCTTCTATTGCATTGGACTATACTATTCGTCTTTAGTAGACCCACGGGCATTCAATCTTTCCAACATTCCGTAGACTTACAAAACATTTTAATACTTTCCAAAATATTGATACTTCTATATTGGCAACTCCGTAGAAAGCAAAAGGATCATTGTTTTATTGCCTTCGTGTGCCCTGTTATTAGGTTCATACGAGAAAAACTCGAATTATAGTACAACCATCATTTTAATAACAAGATATATGAGTTACATTTTATAAACAGGATAATTATGCAAATCATGCACTTAATAAATATGTAAGATATTGTGTAAGTAAAATGTAAATAAAACTCACAAAATATTTTATCTGTGACGAGTACGAATCTTTCTTCGTCATTTCATTTTGTCTATGACCGATACCGACAGTATCTACGATACGTGTAATAATTAATTTTCACTTAATAGTGTAAATGAAACGTAAATATTAGTAATATTGGCCAGATAAGCTTGCAGTGGATTATTGTTTTAATGGAACCTATGTTATTTTTTATGTTATAAGTGATTAAAGAAGATTTAGTCATCTTAGAAATCTTTATCGTTATGGTCGGCCATTTTGATTTTATAAAGTACCACGTGATAAATATCCATCTGTGTTTAATGACGTTATATAACAATACATAGAGGTAGGTACTGTACTTCAACAATGTTATAACGAAGACTGTTCTTAAGTTTCTATAAGCTGATTGTTATGAGTTAAATTGTTTTGTTAAACATATTTTATTGGTTTTGTTTCTTGTAGTCGTTTTTCATTTTTCATTAGTACTTTATTGAATGATACGCAATTTCGTAATATAAATTCTCCTATGTCCCAGGTGTTATCGTATTCCTTAATTACAGGCCAGAAGATGGCTACTTAGAATTCGAACTTACCGTTACTATAATCTACTCGTATATATATTTTCGCAACTTGTATTTTTTTCCTATAGGTACTTTTTAAATACAATTAAATCGTAGTCAGATTCATAGCTATATGCCAAAGTATATAATGTTGAAACTCTATGTTAATATTGTTATATTATATTATTTTAATGAGAAAGTAATATCCCTTCTATCAAGGAAACGACATTGTACGTTGTCAAATGACACCAGTACCATAGAGAACTTTGGAAGTGACGTTTTACCACAGGTTTACCTGTACATACTATTTTTCTCAATGTCTACTTGCATTTACTATATATTATATTGTCATATCATTATTAAATTAATTCATTACATGTAACTTTATTATAATTTTTTTTTAGTACAACAGTACGATATTAATGTAAAGGAGTATTTTTTTCTACATTTGTTTTTAAAACCGAAATGGTTGGTTTATCTTTGAAATTTACACATAAAATATCTACTAATGTAATTTATAACTCTAATCGACTGCGATGCAGTAAACTGACGATTGCGACATCGGTGCAGTTAACTGTCAATTTCAGTGCCAGTGTTGCAGGTTTTCGGCATTAAAAAATAGAGATGATCGACGAATTCGAGAATCGATTTCAACAAATATTTACTGTATTCTATTCTTATGTATCATTTAATGAAAGCTTCAAAGCCTTGATTATGAAAATATTTTAGAAAAAAAAAACACTTGTCTGAACAAATTTTCACGCCATTTCTTATACTTCTTCATTTAAAGTTTTCATTAAGTTTTTTATAAAGGATTATATATGCTACTTTTAACGCAAGCAATACCGTAAAACTTTTTTTAAATAGGTAAAGTATGTTTTTGAATGGTATGATATTAGAAATAAAATGAAATAGGAGATAATTGAAGATTTAAAATTTAGTTTGTTTTACTTTTATTCTTATTTAGTGTTGCTATCATTTTCTGACTTCACGTCACGTTATAGTGCTGTATCATCGACTTAGTGATCGAGTTTGCTAATTTTAAGTTCTTGTTTTAGAAACTGAAACAAGCTATTACTTCTTTTCTCTGTACTCATATTATTATTAATTACATCTTTATAAGGATTTTTAGGCCTTGAAGTTTAAATTCGTATTATTTAACGCGATACAATCGATAACAACAGGTACCCTTTGCGACTCGATTTAACCTGATATTCACTTTTTCTTAACTTTATTTCCCATTACATATCTTTTTATATGGCGTTTTGTCTCTTCATATGTCTGACGGTTGTGTGATTTTTCTTTTGCGCTGCATGTTGCGTTTTTTTATGTTCCCATTTTTTTTATTTGGAACATATTTGTACACTAGCTGTTGCCGGAGCTTCGTCTGCCTGGAAATCAGTGTGTCACAAAGTTTTTCCTACTTTCTATTCTTTGCTACATCACTTTAGTGTATCTCTGCTGGTTTACGCTACGCACGTAAGGAAAGCTCTACAAACAAAAATATTTTCCCCGTTACTGCAACAGCTGCTCCACTCCTATTAGCCATAGCATGATGTTATATAGCCTATAGCCTTCCTCGATCAATGGACTA